>JAASGM010000388.1:0-21225 GCA_023334215.1 Globisporangium cystogenes | reverse complement strand
CCCCCCCCCCCCCCCCCCCCCCAGCGAGCGAACGTGTGTGTGATCTGTGTGCGACTCGTGTGCGTGTTTCATTTTTGCATGCCCGCTTCTCGAGAGCGCGTTGTGAAGCGAGCGGGTGTCGTCGGAGAAGGCGGGGAAGAAGAACGAGGGGGCTCGTTCGCGTCGTTGATTCGCGTCGGGCTCCCAGCTGCTGGACGAACCGAGAGCCTCTCAGCCAGCCGCGCTGCTGCCACCGCAAGCGACACGCCGACGACAACGAGACAGCGGACAACAAGACGCGACGACGACGACGCCGTGAAGATGATGGCAGAATGGGCGTCGGAGCCGTCGACGACGATGTGCCGAGAAATGGCGGCGATCCAGGAGCGACGAAGAGGGGCGAGAGAGAGAGAGAGAGAGAGAGGGAGAGGGAGAGAGCGCGAGAGAGTTGGCGGGGGACGAGCTTTGTCAAATACAGTAACCCCACCGAGTTGGCGAACTGCTGCGTTTTCGAGAGTTCTTCACATGGGCCACGCTCGACCTCGATCCACGCTCATAAGTTCATGTTGCTGAGGCAAGAGAGAGAAAGAAGGGATGAGAGAGAGAGAGCTGGCATAGCCAGGAGTGTCCTTGACCCCTTGCTTGACCTTGATGTTGGTTGGCTTCATGGAGTCCAGAAAAACTAGTTTCTCAGTCGACAACAAACCGAGTCCACTAGCATACTTTCTTCAAGTCAAGTAGAAAAAACTAGTTCTCACTTTTTCGACTAATTCCGATAAACACACACATACACACACTCCGTCACATTCTCGCCTCGGACATCAAGCGCACACCCCAGCAGGAGCAGCAGCAGCGCCGCACTCGCGCTCTCGCTCACTACAGCAGCCGCTCTCGTCCTCCTTCCAGTCCCGCTCTCCGCACACACGCGCGACCCCCAAAGCGATGGACGCGGCCGCGACAGCGCTCGTGGACGGCATCTCGCGCGCGCTCGGCGTGCCGCACCCGTTCGCGCACGAGGCGAACGCCGCGCTGACGCTCGTGGAGGACTGGCGCGCGCTCGCGCGGCAAGTGGCCGAGCAGCCGATCAATATCAAGCCCGTGGGCTACTACCGGAGCCCCGAGAGCGTCGACATGTGCGGCCGGCTCGCTGCCGAGTGTGGGGGGTTCGACGCTGGCGCTGACGCCGTCCTGTTATGTGTGTGTGTGTGTTGACGCCTCTCGCTGCAGCTACGTGTTCGAGTGCTCGATGGGCCATGCGGACGCGCCAGGTGACGTCAAGACGTACGTGTGTTCGTGTCCGTTCGTCACGCGGGTCACGGCTGTTAATAGCTGACCAGGTGGACGGGTGGACGGGTGGACACTTGCCGGTTGCAGCTGGAAGATCTACCGGCGGTACCGGCAGTTCCAGAAGTACGTCTCGCGCTCGTCTGAGCTGCTCGCGGACATGGTCGTCCCGCGCCTCTCGCAGGCGTACCTCAAGATCTTCTACGCCAAGCAGTGCAAGGACCGCCTCGTGGAGCTCCACGCGTGGCTCACGGGCGTGGTCGAGAACACGCAGAGCCACTTCCAGACGCTCTGCGACAAGCACCCGAGCGGCGCCGACGCGCTTTTCGCGTCGCTCTGGCAGCCGCGCGGTGACGCGAGCTTCGCCAAGGAAGCGATGCCCGCGATCTGGCTTTGCGCGTTCCTCTTCGCCGGCGCGAACTCGCCGTTCCCACACTACTTCCGCGGGCTCCCGCCGTTCGCGTTCGCGCTCGAGGAGGTCAACATCGAGCTCACGCAGGCGCCGATCTTCCCGTCCAAGCTTCGTTCGTCGATCGAGACGAGCGCGGGACTGGGCTTGCGGCTCACTCCGAGCCGCGACCTGCAGGGCTCGTACGTCGGCGCGACTGTGAGCGGCTTCTTGCGCGGCGCGGCGGAGCTCGACCCGAACCTCGCAAAGGTGCAGATCGGATCGAAGCTCGTGCGCATCAACGGTGTCGACGTCGCGGACGAGCCGTTCGACAAAGTGCTGGGCCACCTGCGGTCGGCCGGGCTGCCACTCCGCTTGCGGTTCCTCTACAACCCGCACCTCCACCGCCGTGAACGTGTCAAGAGTTCGTACCTGAGAGAGTTCGACGACAGAGGCAGCATAGACGCTGGGAGTCCGACGAGCCAGCGCGCTCGACGAGCATCGAGTGTCGCCTCGACGACCGCGAGCAGCCAGAGCATCGACGGAGCGCAGGAGCTGCAGTTCCGCACGCGGTCGTCGGTGGCGCTCCCGTCGTCGTCGTCAGCCTCGCTGCTCGGCAACGAACCAGCACACGGCACCAGCAGCACAAGCGCGAGGAGCAAGGACTCGCTGCCGCGCCGCTACAGCGTCGACTCGCGCAAGTCGATCGGCATCTTCAGCTCGGTGTTCGGCGATCTCTTCGGTCGCAGACGCAACGAAACGGCGGACGCGCTGTTCGCGAACCAGGAGGAGGAAGAGCTCGCGTCGTGGGACGACATCGGCGGCGAAGTGCGCGACGTCGTCTCGCGCGGGTTCTTCTCGCTCCTCTCGCAGCGCCTGCTGCACGAACTGCGGCAGCGTGAATGGCTTCAGTACGACGAGAGCGAGCTGCTCGGGAAGAAGAGCGACGACACGGACGCCGCTGCCGACTCCGGCGCCATGGACAAGAAGTTCAAAGCCCTGAGCGAGCGCAAAGCGCAGGGTGTCTGGAGCACGTCGACGGGGCCGCTCGGGCTCTCGCTCGGCGCGTGCAAGATCCGCGGCGTCGAAGCCGCGATGCTCGAGATCCCGCCGCAGGTACGCAGACGATGCGTGTGGGTCTCTGACGCTGCTGTGACGTGGCGGTGGTGACTCAGCGTGTGATCTGCTGTGCGTGAGCCAGTTCTTCTCCGCTCGCCCGAGCTACCTGGGAAGGTAGGTGCTGCGTTGTTGCGGTGGTTCCCTTCATGCGTGTGTGTACGCTGACACTGGAGCTGCTCGTGCTGGCCAGTGAGAAGCACTTGGGCAAAGGCTTCGTGCTCGTCTCGATCAACAACGAGAGCACGTTCGGCATGAAGTTTTCGGCCGTGCTGCGGATGCTCTCGAAGGCGTCGCGTCCGACGTCGATCTGCTTCCGCTGGTTCAAAGGTGCGTCCACGTTTGCCTTGTGTGGCGCCCGTGTGGTCGATGCCACGTGCGCGTTCTGACCGCATGCTGTGCGCCACTCGCACTGAACCTCGTAGACTACAGCCCGTTCTTGGAGACCGACCTTGCGGAGCAACAGCCAGCGACCGGCTCGAGCTCACCGGGCAGCTCGCACGCGCGCCGGAGCGGGATGGCGAAGGCAGACCTGACAAAAGCGTTCGAGCACGGGCTCGAGTGTCTCTCGGAGGCGCAGTCGGACCTCTGTAGCAACCTGCACCTGGCGCTTGTCGAGAACGCCTCGATCCGGAACGAGATCGGCGCGCTGCAAGAGTCGCAGCGCGCGAGTCGGCGGAAGCTTGCGGAAGCTGAGGCCTCGGAGGCGGCCATGCGCGCGCAGCTCGCGGAGAAGGACGCGCTGGTCGCTCGCCTGCGCCAGGACCTCGCGACGCGCGAAGCCGACCTGATGAGCGCCAAGGAGCGGTGTCAGGTCTCGGACATGCTGCTTGCGAGCTCCAAGCAAGAGTACCACAAGATGCTTGAAGCGGCGCACGTGAGCGCGAAGCAGACGGTCGCCGAGCACGAGGAGCGGCTGGTGCGCGAGTCGAACAAGTCGATCGAGACCGCGCGGATGATCGCCGAGCGCAGGTCGAAGAAGGAGCTCGAGGCGACGATGAACGAGCTGCAGCGCAAGCACGAGGAGTACCTGCAGAAGCTCGCGGAGGAGCACTCGGAGGAGGTGGAGGGTCTGATGCAGCAGGTGGTGGTGTGGCGCCACCAAGTGGAGGTGCTGACCGAGGCCGAGAAGCGCAACTACGCGTCGATGATCAACAACGGCGTGAACCCGTACCACGACTACCAGCGGAGCCGCTTCGGGTTCGCGGACTCGCCGTTCTTGAGCGAGCGAGGATCGTCCGTGAGCTCCCGAGCGACTGGCAGAACCGCAGGTGGTGGTACTGCTGGCAAGCGGTCCGAGAAAGCAGTCGGGAATTCGACCGCGACACAGCAGCACCTGGAGTACGAGTCCTGGCGAGATGGCACGCCCGAAGACCCGAACAAGCACACGTTCTCGGAGCTTTCGGACCGCTCGTCGCTCTCGGCCGGCAGCCACGTCAAGAGCAGCAACAGCACCACGACGTTCTGGGGTCGCGTGGTGTCGCTCATCGCAGACTAAAGAGACAAGCGCACATGAGCGAGTCGAGGAGGTGGATTGATCCCCAAGCGAGCGTCGCGCGAGGCAGCGAACAAGCAAGGACGAGAGACACCAGCGGCACCGTGGGCGACGAGCGCGGTGGAGCATCAATCGTTCAACTAGCAATGACCTCAGTAACTTATAACGCAGAGCATGCGATGGCTTGGCGAGCAGTTCACTTGACTGTGGACGACCGACGCTGTTGTTGCTGCTGCTGGTCGCGATCTCGGATGTGAGCTGAAGGTGGCCGATCGTGTGTGTGTGTATCTTTGATGCCAGGTCACCCTGGGCACAGGAAATATGAAGGCGAAGTATCGACCAAGAGCCTCGACGGACTGCTACAGCACCAGAACCAATGACTGCGCTCTCGGTCTTGTCCAGTTCCGCATCGGCTCACTCTTTTGCTCTAGCGCAACTCGTTCCTCAGCGCAAATCTCTCGTGACTTACATGCCGCCCTGACTCAGTTGTTTCACGCGTCATGTGTTTGGCTGTGTGCACGAAGATCGGTTGGGAGTCGGGAGCGAGAGCAGATTCGGCAGCCACGTGACGTGACAGCGAACGCGTAAGAGTCGAAGGGTGTTGAGGGCGTGGGTGGTGGAAGCTGCTGCTGCACAACGTCGGCGCACATGAGGCACTTGATTGGCGTCGCCGTGTGGCCTCCCGAGTGCGTGGAGTGTTGGTGATCGTCCTCTTCCTCGGCAGCAAGGAAGTCAGCGACAGCACCAGGCAACAGGGCGTCCGCCACCACAAACGAAATTATCAGAGCCGGAAGCCGCGAACGCCTCGAACCGGCTCCGGCTCGTGAACTTCCGCTGCTTGATACCAACACGACCGGACGGCACAAGAAGATCGAGGAGCTCCCTCCAGCTTTCCGACTCCGACTCTGAGAGACCTCCTCGATCGAGGGCGGGCGACCAGCGCCATGAACTCCCGGAAGTTGCGACTCGTGGATACGATCGATTCCTCCCCACGAGCCCTTAACCTGTCGACGATGCCGGATGCAGCTCCAATTGCCGATTCCGTCGACGCGCTGGCGAGCGAAGCGTGGTGTCGGGCAACGTGCGGCTCTCGCTCGCTTGCGCTCAAGGCGCCGAGCATTCGATGGCTTCGGGACTCAAGGGTGTCGGGGGCACATGGGTGGATACTCTTCGGACCGGTGCCGGGAAGCCGGCGGTGGTTGGCTGCGCGAGGGGAGGACAGTGACAGCAATGCGGTGCTGCGACGACAGCGACGATCGCGCGGAGGTCGTCCGCTCGGAACTTGACTTGGTTTTTGTAAATCATTCGTTGGCTTCGTTTTTGTATGCCAAAGAGCCAGCCAACTTTTTTCCGACTCCTTCCTGCCCGTCCACTCTTGCGTCCACGCAGTGGATACGGTCCCCTCTCGCGTCCACTATGCCTGCAAGGCGTTCCCCGGAACAGTGGACGTCTCCAGCATCAGCACTCGATCACTCTCGTCTTGCCCGCCGCACTCAGCTCCAAGAGCTACGCAGCGCAAGCGCCTGCTGTCACAGCCACTTCCGCCGCGTCCGGAGCGAGTGACCGACCGGCCGAGCGAGTGAGCGAGCTCCGCAGCCACCATGATCCGCGTCAAGTGGCAGCACTCGTACGGCAAGCAGGGCGGCGGCAGCGGCGGCGGCAGCGGCAACCGCTCGTCCGCCAACGGCAGCCTCACGCTGTCGCCCGTGGTGGACGGCGTGAACAACGCGAGCCTCGCGCGGCGGCCCGTCGGGACGATCTGGTGCGTTGCGTTGCGCTGCGTGCAGTAGAGTGAGATCACAGACAAACGGCTGACAGTGGTGGACGCTGGCAGGGAAATGGACACGATCTCAGAGGACACGATGCCTCCCGTGGGGACGGCCGCGTGGGCGAACGAGCACTTCGAGCTCGACGACGAGGGCCAAGTGCGCAACAAGAGCACCGGCGCGCGCATGAGCAAGGAGGAGGGCCGCGCGCACGGGGAGAAGCTGCTGCCGGCGCTCATCTCGCACGTGCACTCGCGCATGCTGCACGAGCTCCAGTTCTGCGAGCAGGCGATCCCACCGCTCGAGTTCGACCGAAGCTCTGTCGACTCGGCGTTCAACCCGAACCTGAGCATGTACAGCAGCGGCAGCAGCGTGCGGTCGTCGTCCTCGAGCATCTGCTCGACGGCCGACGGCTTCCGCACGATGGTCGACTCGGACGTGCCGCGCTGCATCTTCCACACGTCGCACAACTTCAGCGTCGCGGAGAAGCTGCTCGTGTTCGTGTGCAGCTCGCGCGGGCTGAGCTGCGGCATCTGGAGCCGCTCGCTGCTGCTGCACGACGGCGTCACCGTGGGCTCGATGATCCCGTACTTCCAGGCGGCGATCCGCGCCGGCTACGGCGTGCTCGTGATGAACCCTAATATGAACACGCAGGTCATGACGGGCGACGACGGCGTGCCGGAGAAGCTGCCGATCCACGGCTCGTCCACGCAGGAGGAGCACTGCGAGCACGTGTGGAAGAAGTACATCTTCCCGGCGGCGGCGCACAAGATCCACTTCATCGCCTACGGCTACGGCGGGGCGCTCGTCGCGAGCCTCGTCGACACGTACCGGAACGAGCTCAAGAGCCGGCTGGGCAACGTCGCATTCATCGAGTCGTCCCACAAGGTGGACCCCAAGTGGACTCCGAGCTTCAAGCGCTGGTTCTCACAGCACAGCGTGAGTTGGATCCGCTCGAGCGAGCCGTTCAGCACGGACCTCGTGGCGCTCGACCGGTCCAGCGCCGGCTCGTACGCGAGCAGCACGGAAGCGGAGGACGGGCCGCACGCGTTGACGACGGCGCAGCTGATGGCGTTCGGGTGCCTGTGCCTCTCGGCCGGTCCGTGCGAAGGCGCGGGCAAGAGCCCGGCGTTCACGGCGCGCGCCGTGCTGGCCCAAGTGTTCGAGTTCCTGGCGTCCCCGAGCGCGTACGAGTTCGAGCGCATCGCGGCGAAGACCGTGCGGCTGAACGCGCTCCGGGAGGAGGAGCTGCGCGCGCGGCAGACGGAGCGCATGCGGCAGTCGCCAGTGAACGCGTCGGGGGGCGTGCGGCGGAAGATGTCGGTGGGCAACAGCCGTGGCGGCGGGACGATGCAGCAGCGGCAGTCATCGCGGTCGTGGCCCGAGCAGGTGGAGGCGAGCCCGCGGTCGCCCGAGTCGGTGACGATCGACGACTTCCAGCTGCTGCGCGTGGTGGGCAAAGGCGCGTTCGGGAAGGTGATGCTTGTGCGGCGCAAGAAGAAGAGCGGGTTCTCGCCGAGCGCCGCGCACGAGTCGGCGGCCGCCGGCAAGGTGTACGCGATGAAGGTGATCAAGAAGGCGGCCGTGTTCGCGCGCAACCAGGTGGAGCACACGAAGACGGAGCGGCGCATCCTGCAGGGCGTGGACCACCCGTTCCTCGTCAAGCTGCGCTACGCCTTCCAGACGCCCGCGAAGCTCTACTTCGTCATGGACTTTTACAACGGCGGCACGCTGCACTTCCACCTGCGGCGCGCGATCAGCTTCGACGAGGACCGCGCGCGATTCTACGCGGCGCAGCTCGTGCTCGCGGTCGCGCACCTGCACACGTACAACATCGTGTACCGGGACCTCAAGCCGGAGAACGTGCTCATGGACGACCAGGGCTTCCTCGCGATCACGGACTTTGGGCTCTCGCGCGACAACGTCGACAGCAAGAACGGCGCCGGCATGTCGACGTTCTGCGGCACGCCCGAGTACATCGCGCCGGAGCTCATCCGGCGCGTGCCGTACGGCCGCGCGGTGGACTACTGGTCGCTCGGCGTGCTCGTCTTCGAGATGCTCGCGGGCTACACGCCGTTCTTCCACGCGAACCGCAAGCGCAACTTCGAGAACATCCTCAAGCTGCCGCTGCGGCTGCCGAGCGAGTTCTCTGAGGAGGCCAAGTCGCTGCTGCGCGGGCTCTTGTGCAAGGACCCGACCAAGCGGCTCGGGTCCGGCCCCGTCGGCGCGAGCGAGATCATGGAGCACCCGTTCTTTGCCCGCACGGACTGGGAGAAGCTCTACAGGCGCGACGTGGACGCGCCGTTCCGGCCGATCGTGAGCCGCGATGGCGAGACGAGCAACGTGCCCGAGTTCTTCAAGCGCCAGGACGCCGTGGACTCGGTCGTGGCCGAGAGCGTGCCGCTCGGCAAGAGCCAGGTCTTCCACAACTTCTCGTACGCGGACCCGTACCAGCTGTGAGTGGAGGCGCCGTAGGACGACGACGAGCGGAGGACGAGACCGTCAACGTGTGGATGTGAGTATTTACCAGCGTGTGTGCGTCAGTGTGTCGCCTGCCTCCTCTCTCTATCTCTTGGTCTCTCTCTCACTCTCTGTCTCCACAACGCACCGCCTGCCTACTGCCACACCTTCTTGGGCCTCATGTGGAAGTTCTCGTAGAGGCGCAGGAGGTTGCGCTGCAGCATGGCGACCGTGACCTTGCCCACGAGCGGCACGTACTGCACGCCCGGGACCTGCAGCAGCGCGTCCTCGTCCACGTTCTTGAAGGACGCCACGTTGATCACGACCGTGTTCTCCGAGACCCAGTCGAGCGGGAGCTTGTAGCTCTTGACGGGCACGCCCGTGATGATCACGCGCGACTTGCGGCACGCGCTCGCCGGCGTCTCGCCCGTCTCGATCAGCTTCCCGCGGCGGAAGAGGTAGAGCGAGTCGATGTCCACGCTGAAGACGTCGGCGCCGTCGTTCGCGAGCAGCGCCGCGAGCGGCCGCCCGACGATGTCGCTGCGGTTGATCACCGTGATGTTGACGCCCGCGAGGTGGTTGCCCGCCGACTGCCTGGCGTTCCGAGGGCAAGAGGACAAGACGTGTACACGAGGTGGGCATGACATCGTCAGTCGAGAGGCGAGCGACCATCACACACACTCGACGGCGCTCGTACGTACGTCTTGTCGTAGACGTTGAGGTGCTCGAGGATCTTGACGATCGCGAGCGGCGTGCACGGCAGCACGCACTTCTGCGACTTGGCGTCGTCCACGTAGCGGATGTTGCGGTAGAGGTTCCCGCGGTAGAACTGGCCGAGCCCCTCGACGTCCTTCTTGATCGACACGCTGTCGCGCAGGAAGTCGTCCATCGTGCCGCCGAAGAACGACGGGAAGGCGCCGAAGCACGGGTAGTACACCAGGATGCCGTGCACGTCCGGGTCGTGGTTCGCGCTCTCGAGCGCCTCCAGTAGGTCGTCCTTCTCCACCTCGCGCAGCTCGTACCGGATGCCTGCCCCACCGCCGCCATTTCGTCAGCACTGCCATGAGCGGCGTGTGTGCAGTGGGTAGAGTGCACAAGCACGCACGCACCGTCGCGGCGACACGCCTTGCCGGTCCACTCGGCGTACTTCTTGGCCGCCGGGTCGCCGTGCGCCAGCAGTCCGACGAGCTTGGGCCCGTGGCCGCCCATCTCCTGCGCGATGTACTGGCGCACGGCCACGCTGAAGGGCTCGGCGATCTCGGCGGCGTCGACCTTGCGGCCGGCGGTCACCTGCTGCTGCTGGAGGCTCATGCTGCTCAAGGTGTTGGGGCTGTAGCTGGTGTGACGTGTGTGACGTTGAAGGTCGACTGGTGGTGAAGAGCGCAACTTCGCAACTTCGCAACTTCGACGTGGGTGGCTGATTGGCCGCCCATGCGATCACTTGTTTAATGTATGCTTAATATAAAATTGTATAGTGATAAAGTCGGCATGATACAGTACAACGATAAACAGTGTGGGCCACATTATATATACCGATCTGCAACCTGGCACGTGTGTGTATCAAACTTAACTGCCTCCGGGCGTCACGCTCAGCGGCTCCGTCGATTCCATCCGCGAGCAGTCGAAGAACCGCTGAAGTCGGAGTTTGGTGCGCTCCCGTTGCTGTAGTTGCCACTGCTGTTCGCGAACGTGACGACACGATCTAAGAAGCCGCGAAACACGGTCGGGTCCAGTGCATATGGCTCGCCGCTCTGTACGCATTCAGCACAACATGAGCAACACGTAGAAGTACCAGCATTTGCCTCTCAAGTGAACCGCGTGGACAGATGACGCACCGACTCGGTCGACTCGATGTTGCGAAGCTCCGAGAGGACAGTCGGCCGCTTCGCGTGCGGCTTGACTGCGTCTTTCTTGTTGCCAACAACCAGCTTCGGCAGCGCGCTCAGCTGGTTCCCGAACATGTTGCAGGAGCAACAACGTCAGAGAGCGCGTTCGCGGCGCTGGCAGTGATCCACACCATCGATCCGCACCGACGGGTACTCGCCGGGACGCGCGCCTCCCGTGGGGGTCACCACGCAGCCCTTTTGGCGCTGTACAAGCGCAATCTCGCTGCTCAGCCACACACAAGCGATCAGGATGCTACAATAGGCTGTGGATGATCCAGAGAAGCTGTGGTTCACCTGCTCCATGCTCGCAGGTGATCGTACGACCTCGCGTTGCTCAAGTCATGCACGAACATCACGCCTTCACATCACGCAGCGTGAGACGCGATGAGACTTCAGCGCGCGCATTCTACACAAACAACAGCCGCCTCCCAGCCGCGCGCACCGTGGACGTCGTAGTAAAACATGGAGCGGCTGATCTCGTACTTGGGGTGGCCGCCGACGTCAATGAACTCCACGAACGCCTCCTTCTCCGCGCCGTACGCCTCCCTGTACTGGTAATACTGCGCGCAAGTGCAGCCACGAACAGCTCGTCGATCAGCACCCGATCGCGTGCTGGCGTCGCTCTGCGCTCGTACTCCGCTCGTACTGTACCAGCACGTGGACGTCGCAGCCCGTGGTCCACTGCGGCGCGCCGCCGGCGTCGCGGCGGTCGGCGCCGGGTTCTCTACACGCGGCGCGCAGTAGTGTCGTCTTCCCCACGCCGGAGTCGCCGACCACGAGCACGCGCGCGCTCGGCAGCTCCATCGTCGTCGTGCTTCTGCGTGCGGAATCCGCCATACGACCTTCACAGGTTTCCCTTCGGCTCCGTATTAGTTTGGAAAGGATATTGAGTTTCTTCACTATGCACGGAGATCAGCTCACTCTTCATCTCGCCTTGAAGGTCGCAGGTCGTCGACACAGCGACGACAGTGACGACGGCGACGGCGAGCGCGATGGCGGACGAGTGGGGATACGAGGAAGCGCCGGACGACGAGAAGCTGCGCATCGCGCAGCACTTTCTGCTCTCGAGCCCCCCGGGCCAGGAGCACGAGGTGCTGCGCGACGTGGCCAAGCTCGTGCCGGCGCGGGTGCTCACGGACGCGGCGCTGCGTGGCGCGCTGCACGCGTACAACGTCAAGCACGCGCTTGCGGTCGACGTGCCCGACGCCGACTACCAGGTGGGAGGGGAGGGCGTTTCGGATACGAGCAGAGGAACGGAACGGAGGGGCTGACGACTGTGCTCTGGGGGCGAAACGATGGGAAGATCCTCATCTGCGAGGACGCGGAGGTGGACGCGAGCCACTACATCGACCCGATCGGCAAGCGCGTGTTCGGTTTCGACCACGTCAAGCAGGTGCGCGGCGACGGGCGTGTGGCTCCGACCAAGGGGCTGCTTGGCACGGAACTGAGCGCGCGTATCTTGCAGGAACTTATCGCGGAAGACCTGGCGTATCTGCCAAAGTCCGACTTTGAGAGCGAGCGGTGCGTGCGCACTCGTCTCGCGGTGTCGGCTTTCGTGTGCGCGGGAATCTAATTGGTGCCGAACCGACACAGGCTCATGGTGCAGAAGGAGCTGCAGTCGTACTTGCAGTTCGAGTACATGCACCAGTGCGTGCGTTTTGCCGTCGCTTTGCTTGAAGAGCGTCGTGCTCGGCGTTCGCACTGGTTCAAGTGCTGATATGACCGTGACTGTGACAGGGGAACGGCTGGAGTGTACCTGAAAGGCTCGACGCTGATCGTGAACTTGTGCGCGAAGCGGGTCAACCTGCGGAACTACTGGTGCGCACAACTTTGCCGCGTCGAACAGTGCTTTGAAAGCGTGGGCTGCTGACTAAGGAGTTCGCTTCACTCATTTCGGACGCTGCAGGAGCGGACGCTGGCAGTCGCGCTGGGAGGCGGACCTGACGTCGAACCCGCTGCGAGTGAAGGGCAAGATCGCGCTGCACGTGCACTACTTCGAGAACGGAAACCTCCAGTTGCAAAACGAGAAACTCGTGGAGGAAGAGGTGAGCTTCAGCACTGCAGCGGGACTCGGAGACGCGCTGCTCCGCGTGATCAAGGAGGCGGAGGACAACCTGCAGAGCAACCTCGAGGACATGTACACCAACATGTCCCAGGAGACGTTCAAGGAGATGCGTCGCGTGATGCCAGGTACGGCCAAGTGGATGGCGCTACTGTATCGCTCTTGGTTCACGGGATCGCGCAAGAAACTAACTGCGACGCTGATGAACCAGTCACGCAGACGAAGATGGAGTGGACGCTGCACGCGCACCGCACCGCCCGAGACCTTGGACGCAAGTGAGAGTCGCTACCGCGGTGGCAGCACGGTATGGTCCTCCAGTTTGGCGAAAGTGGCGAGCGGGAACCACACCTCGATCTCGAGCGGCAAGTACTGATTTTGCTTTCCCTCAAAGGAGCGAGTGTTCAAGATCGCTTCAGACGGCCACCTTGAGTGGCTTGAGCCTTGTTTTTGTGTGTGTCGCTATCGCACCTCTTGCTCTTCTTACTCGTGTTCGCTGGTGCTGGGGATAGTGCCGACAGCGCAACAGTGCAGAGAAGAACTTAGGAATCTGTCGCTTCGAGCGCGTCGAGCATCCCCGCCTCACCCGACTGAAAGTTCGCGAGATGCCACGGCAGCTTCCAGATGTGCACAGCGCCACCGGCATCGCCCGCTGCGAGGAAGTTGCGCTGGCGCGGGTTGAAGTCGAGACTGAACATCGGAGAGCTCGCCGCCTTCTTCGTGGTCGCAGAAGCGGACGAGAACTTCGATCCTCCCTGGCCGCTACCACTGGACGAAGATCCCACCTGGTCGTCGTTGCTGCTGAGGACGATCACAGGGTTGACGCGATCTGCTTTCAGGTCGTACACGTACACGTTTCCGTCCTCAGCGGCGACCGCAAACACCATCGGACGCGTCTTCGACCACTCGATCGCGTACAGATACGACGATGACGGCGTGACCTCGAGCGACGCGACGGGTTCTTTCTGCAGGTACGAGTAGATGCGCGCGGTGCCGTCCGAGGAGCACGTGAGGAAGAGGCTCTTGCGGAACGGCGAGAAGCTGACGTCGTACACCGGCCCACCGTGCTGCTCGAAGCTGAAGTCCATCGCGCTCGGGTAGAGCGCGTTGGGGTCGATCTTGGCCTCGTAGACCATCGCGAGCGTGATTTCCTTGGACTTCTTCTCCGTCGCGTGCAGCTCCACCTGTCTGCGGATCGCGGGGATGCGCTGCGACGGCAGTTTGCCCACGAGCCGCGCCGCAGTCGCCGTCCACTTCTTCTCTCCCTTGAAGTCGGACGCTCGGGTCACGCCTTTCGTAAAGCACCGCGTGACTGCGCCACCCTCGGACCCGACGACAAACGAGCGGCTCGTCTTGTCGTTCACGCAGAAGCCGAGCGACTTGCCGCCGATGACGTGGCCCTTGCCGCCATCCACCGCCGCTTTCTGGCCCCCGGAGACGCTGCTGGTGCTGCTACCTTTTGCGCTCGCTGGCAGGTGCATCACGTAGCCCTCCACTGGGTACGAGAGCTTGTCTTTGAGGCGCCAGAAGAGCACTTTGCCGTCGCCACTGACGCTTGCAACCTGTTCGAACAGGATCGAGAGCATGAGAGATTTCATCACACAGAGTCTGGTGATGCACTGAGCGCACATTGTACTCGGCAGCTTGGACGTCGTAGACCCACGCGACTTTGGTGACGGGCTCGCGGTGGAAGTAGTCGCCGATGCCGGAGGAATAGAAGCGGTACTCATCCGGCTCGGTGTCCCAGACGAAGACCTCGCCGTTGAACGAGCCTGCGGCCACCAGCGACGGGTTCTTCGGGTGGTACGCCACACACATCAGTCCGCTCTGCGACGTCGAAGCGGCACACGTCAGCGCGGACGAGCTTGCAGCCTGCCAGTAACCTGCCGCAAGACTCGCGCACCGAGGTCTCGAGCACCAGGTTGGGCTTCAGTGGATTAAAGTCCGGCTGGAAGACGCTCCAGAGGCACAGCGCCGAGCGGTAGTTGCACCAGCCAGTGTGGTCGAAGCGTCCGTAGGCGATCGCGATCGACGAGCCGGTCGCATTCCACGACACGCCCGTGCACGAGAGCTTGAGCGACGCGGCCGGGAGCGGCTCGATCTTCTTGTTCTTGTCCTTGTTGTCGGCTGGTCGGTTGGGGAGTAGTGTCAGAACTCGCGCCAAGGCATCCTGGGACACCACACGCACCTTGCGTCAGCGGCGCTTGGAAGTACGCGTCGAAGTCAAACT
The DNA here is from genome assembly GCA_023334215.1 of Globisporangium cystogenes. Lineage (NCBI taxonomy): Eukaryota > Oomycota > Peronosporomycetes > Pythiales > Pythiaceae > Globisporangium > Globisporangium cystogenes. Next base: position 6,562 of record JAASGM010000388.1, on the reverse strand, counting down.
TGAGCGCGAAGAGCTTCGCGACGCTCTTCTCCGCAGACTCCTCGAGGTACTTCTCGAAGCCTGCCACACCCAGCACCCGCCGTGAGTTCGAGACCGTCGATCTCGACCTCGCGCTCGTCACCTCGGAAGTAGACGCTCGTCGCAGCGGTCGTGACCATCTCGCGCAGCATCGCCGGTCCGACGCGACGCAGGAACTCGGTCGCGCGGATCTCCTCATCGTCGCTCTCGGCGCTGCTCTTGGCGTCTTTGCCCTTGGATGAGCTGCTCGTCGCTTTCGGCTCGGTCTGCGTCGAGCTGTCGACGAACCCGAACATGGGCTCCGCGCTGCTCTCGGCGGTCGACACCGCGTCCGTGAGCGCCGCGACGCTCGCCGTCTTCTTCGTGCATCGGCTCTTGAAGCCCACGCTGCCGAGCACCACGTCCTGGAACATCCTCGTCGTCGCTTCTCCGCCGCGCTGCTGACAAAAGATCGCGTCGCTTCCGACGCGGCAAAGACGAACTCTGTCGTCGCCACCTCAACACGCCTTCCGATCCACTGCGACTCGCGAGCCACGAGGGCCATCACCACCACCTCGAACACTGCACTCGCCTCTATAAATCATCACGACATCGTCACTGCTGCCTACTGCCGCCTACCACGACACGTCCGCGCCGCTGTCGCCGCAGCCGCCGGCGTCCGAGCCGCAGCCGACGCCGCTCGAGGAGATCGGCGTCGGCGCCTTGCCGCGCATGGCCGCGCGGAAGAGGTCGGCCTTGTACTTCTTGAAGAGCGACTTGAGGCCGCCGCCGTTGAGGAAGTTCTCCTCGACCTGCGTGAGCGAGAAGTTGACGCGGTAGCCCTTGACGCTCACGAAGCGGTTGCGCAGGTCCACCGTCACCTCCTCGCCCTCCTGCGCGAGCTCGTGGAACGTCTCGTCCGTCACGACGATGCCCAGCAGCGCGTTGTTGGGCTGGTTGCGCGCGTAGATGTACGCGAACGACTTGGCGATCACGGCCTGCACGCCCACGGCCTTGAGGCAGATCGCCGCCTCCTCGCGCGACGACCCGCTGCCGAACGCCGAGCCCGCGACGATGATGTTGAAGCCCTCGCGCACCTTCTGCGGGAACTCGGGCTTCACGTACGCGAACGACTTGCTCGCAAGCACCTCGAGCTCCGTCTCGCACTCCTTCGGCCACAGCGGCGACGACTTGTTGAGCCCCATGAACTGCGCGGGGATCACGGCGTCCGTGTCGATGTTGTCGCCGAACACCTGCGCCTTGCCCGAGAACACCAGCGGCAGCTCCGACTCGATCGCCGCAACTGCTGCCTGCTCCTGCGCGATCTGCGCCGCCTGGTCGTCGCCGTCGCTGCCGGCGAGCACGGGCGTGGGCTCCGTGACGGTGAAGCGCGGCTTCTCTTCCGACGCCGGCGCGTCCAGCCAGTTGCGGTACCGGTCGAAGTCGGCCTTGCTGATCTTGGCGATGTACGGCGTCGGGTCCACCACCTCCATGTCGAAGCTCGAGGCGGCGACGACCGCGGCGGAGCTCAGGTTCCCGATCGAGCCCCGGCCCATGCGGTTGCGGAAGTTGCGGTTCTGACTCGAGAGCCACACCTCGTTCTCGCCCGCGACGTCGGCGCCGATGCCGACGCAGTAGCTGCACGACGGCACGCCGACCGTGAAGCCGGCCTCCTCGTAGATGCGCACGAAGCCGAGCTCCTTGAGGCGCGCGATGATCTCGAGGCTGCCCGGCGTCACGCGGCGGTGACCCTTCGGCGACGGCCGCTTGCCCTCGAGCATCGCCTGCTGCAGCACGAGCGCCCCGAGGATCAGGTCCTCCTGCGTCGTCGTGCACGCGCCGATGAAGCACCCGTCGAGCTTCATGCCGATCTTCTCGGCCACCTTGACGCAGTTGTCCGGCGACGGGTAGAGCGCGATGAGCGGCTGCACGGCGCCGAGGTCGATCACGTGGTGCGCCGCGTAGCTGCAGCCCGGGTCCGCGCGGAAGAAGAGCGCCTCGTCGAAGTGAGACTCGCGGCCCTCGAGCACGCGCTGCGTGATCTCGTCGGCCTCGAAGACGCCGGCGATGCCGCCGAACTCGGTGCTCATGTTGGCGATCGCGAAGCGTGCGTCGTCCGACAGGTGCCGGAGCCCGGCGCCGCCGTAGTACACGCAGCGCTCGAACGCGACCGTGTTGCGCTTGAGCTCGCCGAGGATGTGCAGGATGACGTCCTTGCCGCCGATGCCGAACGCCGGCTCGCCTACGAACTCGATGTACGCCACCTCGGGCACCTTGAACCACGTCTGGCCTGTCACGAGCGGCATGACGACGTCGCCGGCGCCGAGCCCCGCGGCGAAGGCGCCCATGCCGCCGGCGCTGCACGTGTGCGAGTCGGCGCCGATCACGATCTGCCCGGGCTGCGCGCGCTTGCGGGCGAACTCGGTGTGCATGATGGTCGTGTTGGGCCCCCAGAAGTCCGTGAGCCCGTGCTCCGCGGCGAAGTCGCTCGAGAGCTTGATGAGCGCCTGCTGCTTGGGCTGGTCGTTCACGCGCGGGTCCGTCGTGTGGTCGAGCGCGAGCCAGAAGCGGTCCGGCCGGTGCAGCCGCGGCCGCCCGATCGACGCGTGCATCGTATCCATGGCCTGGAACGTCAGCTCGCTGGCGATCGTCCAGTCGGCGTTCACGCACACGACGTCGCCGACGCGCACGAAGGGCTGCGCGAGCCCGACCGCGTGGTGGCACAGGATCTTCTCGATCACGTTCATCGGCGGCGCGGCGGCGGTAGCGCTGCTGGTTGTGCTGCTGGTCATGCTGGTGGTCGCCATTGCACTCGCTGGTCGCGGAGAAGAAGCGGCGGCGGCGCGCGGGAGATGGAGGAATGGCGCTGTCCGGTGGTCTGCTGCTTCTCGTGAACCTCCTCGTCGTCGTGGTTGCGCATTCGCCTTCTGAGGATAGGATCCTGGGTTATGTCACTATCGATAGGCATCTTCCGACCGTAATTACGCGTTTTTACAATCGCGTTTGCGCAATGATAGTTGAAACATGTGACGAGGCAGCTTGGTGCATCATGGACGACGAGGTGAAGGCCAAAGGCACTCGGATCCTGGATCCGCGTCTGTTGATAGCGCCTCGGACCTTCAACGTGTGCTGCCGCTCCTGTTCTCACTGACATAAGCGCGTCATCTGCAACACGAAGGACTGGGTTCCTGACGCAGTGAGCTGAGCGATCGAAGGTCACACGCCGATCGAGATCCCAGAGCTCGCAGATGACAGCAAAAGCATCACTCGCGCTTCTCTCTTTCTTTGTCCATTCATACGTTATCACACACTACTGTATGCTGCAAGAAGATCGCTCAGAACTCGACTGAGCCCCGGCTGGAGGTCGACTCGCCCGACTGAAAGCGCGCGCGCGCGCCGGCGGTCGCTGCGCCGCCAGTCGTGGCGGCCGCCGAGCCCTTGTACGCGACCGTCTCCGCGTCGTCGAATTGGCCGTTCGTATACGGCTGCGCCGACAACGCGCTGCTGAACTCACTGCTGTAGTCGCCGTCCGTGCTCCGCGCCGTCTTGAACTGCGGCTGGAGCTCCTTCTTCTTCTTCATCCGGTCGGACGAGTCGGTCGACGACGGCGACGACAGGTCCGACTTCTCCGACAGCACCGTGCCCACGAGCACGAGCGATCGGCGGCCGGCGCCAATCGCCGGCGGCTCCAGGTCCTGCGTGTCCACGCTGATGCGCGTGTGGTTCTCGTGCACGCTGCCTTCCCGCAGCGCGTCGATGCGGTCGCGCAGCGTCAGGCCGAGCTTGGACGCGTTCAGGCTCGAGTCTCTTCCCCCCGGAGACGTCACCGCCACGAACGGCACCTCGTCCGCCTCGTGCAGGCTGCGGTTGCCCTCCTCCGAGTAGTTGCTCACGAACGACTTGTCGACTGCGCCGGCGCCGACAACCGCGGCGGCAGCGACGGCGTACGGCGCCTCGGGCGTCGCGTTCGCGTGCCACGGCTTGGGCTTGTTGTACGCCTTCCGCTCGTAGTTCAGGTTCGGGTTCGCCACCGCGGGCTCCTGCGTGTACGAGTTGCGCTGCGTCGGCACCGCGTACTGCTGCTGGTGGTGGTTGTAGTAGTTGGGATCCTGCTGCTGCTGCTTCTGCGGCGGCATCGCTCCATACTGCTGCTGCTGCTGCTGGTGCGGGGCCTGGCCATACGCCTGTTGCTGCTGCTGCTGCTGGTGCGGGGGCTGGCCGTACGCCTGTTGCGCCGGCATCGCGCCGTACTGCTGCACTGGCGACGCGCCGTACGCGTGGCTGGGGTTCTGGCCGTACGCTTGGTTGGGGTTCTGGCCGTAGCTCTGCTGCTGTTGCTGCTGCTGGCCATACATCTGCTGCTGTTGCGGCGGGAGCGGCGGCGGCATCGCGTAGCCGGCGTTCGCGCGCACCTGCGGCCCGTAGTTCTTCTTGGGGCCGCCGGCGGGCACGAACTGCGCCGGCGCGCCAGCGGGCGAGCCGCCCTGCTGCTGCGAGAACTTGAAGCTCTGATCCTGCGCGGGGGCGGCGCCCGGCGGCGGGTAGCGCGCCTGCTGTGCTTGCGCGTAGCGCACCTGCGCCTCCTCGCGCTGCTGCTCCTCGCGCTGGCGCGCCTGCACGGCGGCGAGCGCCTCCTGGCGGCCCTTGCGCTTGGCGCGCTGGACGCACACGCAGCAGCAGAGCAGCAGGAGGAAGAGGAAGAGCGCGAGGCCGCCGATGGCCGTCCACCAGATCCAGTCGTCCCAGCCGAGCGCTCCCTTGAACACGCTCTGGCCCGCCATGCTTCCGAGGCAGCCGAGGTGGCGGCGGCGGCGAGGGCGAGGGCGTCGACAAGGAAATGAGCGTGGCCAGCCGCTCTCTCATGGGCGGTCCTCGTTTTTACTGTGCCTGCACCGGCCCATCTCCGAAAAAATGTAAAACCTGGAGGAGACAGCGGTAAAAGTGCAAGCAATAACTGTGAGACGTAATGTATCGGCTTGCCGTGCGAGCACATTACTTGGTAGATGCGTCGAAAAGCATCCTGTACAACATGATGCGTGGTGTGGACACGCAGCGTCAAATAAGCAATAAACCGTACCTCAACCGTTCATAATTTTCGGTCTTTTAGCTATTGACTTGTGCAACTCGTGAACTGAATTTCTCTCCCGTTGCTCAACACAGCAAGGTTAGTGCATATAAAGAGGCTATTTGCAGGTTTGAAGCAACCAGAACCAACTTTAAAGAAGGTTTACGAGTGATACAGAGTGCGATTTCCACACTGGCTTGATCGCCTAAAACGTAGCCATCTCGCGTCAAGCGGAAAGCTGCCAAGTCATCATGAATTTCATGGCGGTGACGAAGGTCGAGGCAGCAGCAGTGCTCGACAGCGGCGGCCGCGGCGACGACAGCGTAAGGGAGAAAGCAAGCGTATGGGGACGGCGGCGGCGGTAGAAGAACATGATCGAGCGTATCGAGAGAAGGCGAAAAATTCGCCTTTGGATGCGATCGACGTTGACGTCGTCGAGGCGAACGAAGTGCGCGAGTCCCCGCTAAGCCTTTGCTATCAAGTCGAAGAATCGAGAGCTCTCGGTGCGGATGGTCTAACGAGAACGCATTCGTACGACGCGCCTTGCTTCTGCCGTTTAGCGCTACGTTGGCTATGGGGGAGCGCGCTGCTCTTGTTTGACATCTACAGGCGATCTCACGATTCCATCTCGACGACTTTCACCACACGGCACTTTCGAGCGGGGTTCACCAGGGGAGATGGTTCGGACACCGTGATTTGGATTCGGGCACCGGAGGGTAGGGCAAAAGAGGACAAAATACCCCACAGATAGAGAGGTTGCGAACTGATGGTGTATATTTGAACGGGGACTATGTACCAATAGTGGCGTGTTCGTGTTCACGCCAAAGCAGCGCCGTCGACGTCCAGTGGACCAAAGCAGTGACACCGAGCTGTTGTTGTTGCTGCTGCTCCTGCTGACGCTCGAGGAGCCTACCGTGCGAGCCTTCCAAGCGTCACCGCAGGATGTTGAAGAAGCCGCGCTGGTCCCGGAACGCCTGCGCCACGGCTGGCACACGTACCGAACGCGTCCTTCCCGATCTTGTCCAGCAGCGGGCTGAGGAACACGTCGCGCGTCGTCTGCAGGTCTTGCCCGAGTCGAGGAGCACGGCCTCCACGAGCGCCTCGAACACGTCGGCGAACATCTTGGGCAGCGACATCGAGTTCGTGACCGTCGCCTTGACCTTCCGCCGGCTCGCGCTCGCAGAGACGTCGAGGAGGTCCAGGCTGCTGCTCGTCGCACGCGCGCGCGCGTACTTGTACTCGACCCGCTCTACCACCTCGACGGTTTCGCGGTCCATCCGCACGGCGCCAGCGCCGATGCACTCGTCGACGCCGAAGCACGCGAGCGCCGTCTCCCCGAACGCGTCGTTCGTCACCGTCGCGCTCTTCCACTGCGACAGCGCGCCCGGGAGTCACTTGTCATACCGCAGGAACGCGTACGACAGCGTCAGGTACTCGATGATCGCGTCGCCGAGGTACTCCAAGCGCTCGTAGTCGCCTTTCCAGCACGTCTTCGACGTG
>JAASGM010000387.1:0-21226 GCA_023334215.1 Globisporangium cystogenes | reverse complement strand
GCGTACGTCAGCGAACCTCGTCGCAGACATCCTCTCGCGCTGTCGTGACGACACCGCACCGCAAGTACCTCAAGCTCTCTGTTAGCTCCCTCTCGCTCGTGATGCGCAACGCCGCCCTCCCGCAGCCGTTGCGCGTGGGGATCCTCGGCGCCGGACGCATCGGCCGCGTGCACGCGCAGAGCCTCGTGCGCGCCGGCGCCTCGGTCGTGATTGTGCGGCCGCCTCCACGTGCTGGCTGACGTCGACACGGACGCGAGCTTTGCGGTGCACTGACGCGACGCGTGTGTCTTCGCAATCGACAGATCGCGGACCCGGTCGAGGGCGTCGCGCAGGAAGTGGCCGCCAAGTTCGGCATCCCGCTCGAGTGCTGTGAGCTCGATCAGCATGAGCCGGGCAATCGTCGTGCGCGAAGCTGCGTTCGTCACGCACCGAAGAGAGTAAGGACAGAAGCTAATCCGGCGGTGTCCTCACGTCACCTCGACATCCCCTGAGGCTGACGCTCACGCTCGTCCGTCAGTTTGGCGCAGTGCACGCAACTGCCCGCGTGTTTCGCATCATGAAGATGACGAAGACCGTGATTCCTGTCGTCTCGTCCTGGAGCTCTCCCGTCCCCAAATCGGTCCGATCTTCGTGTACTTCGCGGGATTCGAGCTTGATCAATGCTCAGGCTCCTCCCGTACTTGAAACTGAACCCCATGTGCCCGGCGCGCCGCTCACTGAGACGAAGCCTCCGCAAGCCGCTCACCTTCCAACGCATCCCCTCGTTGCCGCCGCAGACCCGACGCCGCGTTCACGTGCAAATACGATGCTGGTGACTGGAGAGTGCGTCGAAGAGACGACGGACAATGGTCTTCCTCACGCCGTCGACGTGGAGGTGGATGCTGATATGGCGTTCTGGTCGCAGTGCACATGGAGCAACTGCTGCGTGTGCTGGTGCTTGTGGTCGCTGTGCACTGGAAGCTGAGCAGGCAGAAATGCACGATGTTCTCCGCAGTGATGGCAAAGCACTCTCGCGCGACAGCAGAGTGTCGACGGCTCAGCACCGCCACCGCCACCGCCACCGACCGCAGTTGTCTGGTTGATGCCGTCGCCGTGGTATCTGAAATCGCGGTGACAAGCGAGAGGCAGCGATGGCACTCGCCTGTGACGACACCAACTGATTCGCTCTCTCCACCGCGTCGCTCGTCCGGGTTCGCTCCCTTGCCATCGCCGATTGCTCGGTCGCGAACCACGACAGCCACGTCAGCCCGTCTTGAGCCAGCCGCCGTTCCGCGCGCACCTAGCGCGAAGCTCCATCACGACTTCACACGTCTCCTGGTCGTCCATCTGCAGATTGCTGCCGAGGTTCACCCGACAGACTTGCTGGAGACCCATGAGCTCGATGGGGACGGCTGTGATGTTGCTGCCGTCGATCAGAAAGGTCTTGAGGTTGGAGAGCAGGACGATGTCGGCAGGCACGGGCGGCATGAGCGGGTTGCTGCCCAGATCGATGATCTCGAGGCACTTGCAACGGCACAGGAACGCCGGGATCGACGTCACGAGATTCTTGCGCAGGCTCAGGTGCACGAGCGATGACATGCGCTCGAAGCACGACGGGATCGTCGAGATCTGGTTCGTGTTCGCGTCGACCTTCTTGAGATGCACGAGGTTGTCCATGCTCGGGAACGCCTTGAGGTTGTTCTGCTGCACCGTGAAGGTCTCGAGGTTGCAGAGCGCGTCCATGGATGGGAGCGTGAGCAGTTTGTTCACCTGCAGGTAGAGCGCCTTGAGGCTCTTCCAGCGCTTGACCTCGGGAATGAACACGAGCAGGTTGTTGCTCACGTTGAGCTCCTCCAGCTCGCAGAGTTCGCCGACGGCGTCGCCGATGTTCATGATGGCGTTGTCGTACAGGTTGAGCACCTTTAAGCGCGCGCACTTCTTGATCGAGTTGGGCAGCGATGCGAGCCGATTCCGGTTCGCGCGCAGCGTTTCGAGTCGCGTGAGGTTCCCAAGGTCGTCTGGGAGCCGCTTGATGTTGTTATCGGCGACGTCGAGTGTCCTTAACCGCTTGAGGTCGACGATTTCGCGCGGCAGCTCCACGATCTGGTTCTGTGCCACGACGAGCACCTGCAGTCTGCGGAGCAGCGCGATCTCCTTGGGAATCGTGCTGATCTGATTGCACCGCAAGTTGAGTTCGACGAGTTTCGTCATGCCGAAGACCACGCCAGGCACCTGCTGGAGAATCGGGAGCTGCTGCTTCGTGAGCGTCCCCATCTCCTGACTCGACCCGTCGCGCGAGATGACTGACGTGAGCTCCAGTCTGCCGTTCTTGGACATCTCGAGCGCGAACGACTGCAGCCGCTGTGCCGGCTCGGTGTCCAGCCTCGGCGTGTGGCGCATCGTCTGGCGCCGACGGCCAACCTCGCGCTCAGAGACAGCTGACACGGCTGGCATCATTCGTAGCATGCGCGGGTCCGGTCCGACGAGTCCCGGGTTGCTGCGCAGCCTGCCGCCTGTAATGAGCGACGCTGCGCAGCCCATGTCCGTCGAGAGAGACTGGCGGCTGCTGGCTTTACTCGCGACGTCGCGGTCCTTTCCGCACGAGCTTGAGAGTGAAGTGCGCTTCACGCGGCCGAGCGAGCGAGCGCTGATGCGAGCGCGCCGTCTTTCTCTCTCTCGAGCCGCCGCAAAAATACCTCCCCGAAACACTGTTGTTGCATATCAACGTGAGGTCGACAAGACCTCAGCTCGAGAACTCGCGTCTCGCTCCGCTTTGGCGCGACTTTCGCGGTGGCGTTCAATCGAACTTGTCCCGCACGCGGATCGCGCGCGTCGGCTCCCGCGCTCACCGCAGTCCCTTTCCCCACACACGCGCCTGTTGCTCGCTCCCCCTCAGGCAGCGCGAGGTTGTCGCCACTTTCAACGTGTTGCAACTCGTGAATAAAATACCAGTTCAAACTCAATAAAACTCCCGCCATTTAGTATACTCCACAGAGTATGGAGCCGGGGACGCCCGAGAGCCCGTTCGGCCGCGGCGGCCCGGGCGTGCGCCTCGCGTCGCTCGCGGCCGCCGAGCAGCTGCGCGAGCGCGAGACGATGAACCTCAAGATGGAGATCGCGCACCTGCGCGAGCGCCTGCACCAGCGCGTGGGCGGCGACACGACGGCCATCGAACTCGAGGACGAGAACTTCACGCTGCGCCGCGCGTTGCAGGACGCGCAGCAGGCGCTCGCGGCGCAGCGCGAGGCGGCGGACGCGCGCCACGCGAAGGCGCTGCTCAACCTCGTGCGGCTGGACGGCGCCTGGAAGGCCGGCGTCGCGGAGCTCGCGCGCGCGAAGGCGCAGGCGCAGGAGCTCCAGGCGTGCGCCGACGCCCTCGAACTGCGCCGCGACGCCGACGCGCGCGAGCTGCAGCTGCTGCACCAGCAGGTGGACGCGCTGCGACAGGAAGCGCGCGGCGCGGAGCAGCAGGCGCGCGAGCTGCAGCAGCTGCGCGAGCAGGCGGACGCGCGGCGCGCGACGGACGAGCGCCTGCGCGCGCTCGAGAAAGTCTGCGCCGCCGCGACAGCGACGCTCGCGAGCGCGCAGCAGAGCGCAGAGCAGCACAGACGCGACGCGGAGCAGCTGCGCGGCCAACTGGCGCGCGCGCAGAGCGAGAGCGACAAGCGCGGCGCACGACTGGCGCAGGCGGAGGCGGACGCCGCGCGCCTCGCGCAGCAGGCGGCGGAGCAGCAGCAGCAGATCGCGCACATCCCGCAGGTGCACCGCGCCGAGTATGAGCGCCTGCTGCGCGACAAGGAGCGCGCGTGGCAGCAGCGAGAGGCGGCGCTCGAGCAGCAGGCGCGCGACGCGCAGCAGGACGCGGCGGCCGCGCACGGCCACGCGCGCGAGATGAAGCAGCTCCAGCGCGAGGTGCTGCAGCTGCTCGCCGGGGGCGACGGCAGCGACGGCGCCGCGGAGGTCACAGGCGAGGAGGTGCGGACGCGCGTGCGGCGCGAGGTGCACCGGGCGAAGCTCGCGACGCTCGAGGTGGACAAGGCCAAGGTGCGCGTCGAGGGCCTCGAGCGGCAGCTGGCCAAGCAGGCGAAGGTCGCGCAGGAGAACAGCGAGCTGCGCGCCGAGAACGACCGGCTCAAGCGCAAGCTCGTGACGGCGCGCGCCGACCGACTCGACGTGAACCGGACGCCCGTGAAGGCGTCGCGGGGCTCGGAGAAGGCCAAGCTCCGGATCGAGAGCCTGGAGCGCGAGTTGGAGACGCAGACGGCGCTCGCGATGGCCGGCGACGACCTGCGCGCAGAGAACGAGCGGCTGAGACGAGACGTCGACGCAGCGCGCAGGGAGGCAGCGGACGCGGCGCTGGGCTCGGAGCAGGCGAAGCTCGCGATCGAGAGCTTGGAGCAGCAGCTGGCGACGCAGCTCCAGGTGACACAAGCGAACGACGAACTGCGGAGAGAGAACGCGCGGCTACGAGTCGACGTCGACGCAGCGCGCAGCGAGAGCGCCGAAGCCGCCAGAGCGTCGGCAAGCGCGTCCGTGGGCCTCCGCAAGGCGCAGCTGACGATCGAGAGCCTGGAGCGCGAGCTCGCGGCGCAGTCGACGGTCGCGCGGGAGGTCGACGAGCTTCGTACTGAGAACGCGCGGCTGAAGAGCGAGATCGCGAGAGCGGCAGCCAGTGCGGCGGCCGCGAGTCGCGCGCAGTCGGCCAGCCTGGCGTCAGCACACGCGCCGCCGCGAGAACCGTCCTGGCGAGCGATTCTCGCGCTCAAGGACGTCGACTTCGGCGTGGAGAGCAGCAGAGCGGCGGCCGCTCCGCGGAGCGAGCGAACGGAGGCTCTGCGCAGGACTCCGTCGGTGGCTCCGGCAGTCGGTTCAGGCGCCGCGCGCGAGTCGGCGTGGAAGCGGAGCGTCGTGAAGACGATCGGCGGCGAGCAGGAGAAGGCGCCTGCAGGTCTGTCCGTGAGCTCCGAAGCGCGGCAGATGATCGAGCGCATCCAGCGCGAGTCGGCGAAGCTCGCGGCTCCTGCGGCGCGGAGCGACGACGTTCGCAGCGCTGCGAGCGACAGGTCGGCGGAGGTTCGCGCGAAGACGAAGACGCCGGCAGCGGTCGAGAAGCCCGACGCCAGCGAGACGCCCGCGAGCGCGGGGTCGACCGGAAAGCAGACGCTGGAGGAGCGACTCGCGCGCCTGCGTGCGCGCGCCGAGCCGCTGCGAGCGAAGCGCAAACTCGAGGCCGGCGGCGAGGAGCAGCAGCCTGGCGGCGCGCGCCGGATCTTCGGGCGGAGCAGAGCGCCGGCGGCCGTGTCGGCAGTCGACACGTCGACCGACAGACCTGCGAGCAGTGCGGCCGCGTCCACGTCCGAGCCGCAGAGCAGCAGTGAGGAGGCGGCCAAGGCCACGTTCCGGCGCGTGTTCGTGCCGTCCCGGTACCTGAACCACGTCACAGGCCGGCGCGCCGATCCGTAAGCAAAGCTGTTGCCGTCGCCGTCGTCCTCCTCCTCCTACCAAAACTCGCTCTCCTCTATGCGCCAGCAGCTTACAGCTCGGCGCCGCGGCCGTCCGCTTGCAGCGACCACCCGGGGACGCTCTTGTGGTCCTTCACGCGCAGGCGGATGCCCTCGAAGCACTGGAACGCAGCCGACGCCTCGGCGGCCGACGCCGTCGCGCGGACGCCCGCCGCGTAGCACGGGACGTACTCGTTCACGGCGTCGAACGTGACGAGCACGCCGCCGTTGTCGAGGCGCTCGGGGAAGACCTTGAGGCACTGGCGCGCCGGGCGCTCGTGCAGCCCGCCCCAGTACGGCGCCCAGGCGATGACGCCGCCCTGCGCGAGGTTCTGCCCGTCGATCGCGACCTGGCGGCGCAAGCGCAGCAGAAGCAGCACAAGGTCAGCAGCAGCAGCATGTAAGCGGGTGACGAGAGCGGCGCCAGCGACGCACGAAGATCGACTCGTTCGCGAACGCGAACGTCGGGTCGAGCGCGAAGATCTTGACGGCGGCGCGCTGCTCCGCCTGCAGCTCCAGCGCCGCGTTGAGCGCCGCGTAGCCGCCGAGCGCCAGCAGCAGCAGCGCCTTGAGCCAGCGCCGGTGGAACGCGGTCGCCAGCAGCAGCACCGCCGCCAGCACGCCGCCCTGCGCGAGCGCGTGAGCGCACGGCGGCGGCGGCTGCTGCGCGGCGCTGCCTGCGACGCACGCCTGCCAACTGGCCGCGAACGCCACGCTGCACTCGCTCGCACCGCGCACCGCCAGGTGGCGCCAGAGCAGCGCGTGTAGCGCCGCCGGCGCGCGCTCCGAGCACGCGGCGCCGAAGCCCACAAGCGCGAGCGCGCCGAGCGCCAGCAGGTTCGCGAGCACCTTGACGAGCATGCCGCCGAGGCTGGCGCTGCGCAGCGGCCACGGCGAGTCGCGGCTGTCGCGTGCATTGAGAGAGAGAGAGAGAGAGGGAGAGAAAGGCGTCAGCGTCGGCGGCGCACATGCGCGGCCGCCACGATGGCTGCGGAAGCTGCGCGCACGCACCGCTTGAGCACCGCCGCGTAGAGCAGCAGCGGCGCCACCAGCACGCTCAGCGCCGTCCAGAGGACGTTCTCCGCGAAGCCGCCGCCCGCGACGCGCGACTGCGACTCGCGTCGTCCTGTCGGCTGCTGCTGCTCGTCAGCGTCAGCGTCGTCGTCGTTACCGTCAGCGTCGTCGTCCTCCGAGTCGGAGGCGTCCGAGCGCCAGGCGTCGTCGTCGTCGTCGTCATCGCTTTCGTCGTCCGAGCCGCTAGCGTCCCCGTCACTCCAGCCGCCGCCGCCCGCCGCCTGCTGCTGCGCGTCGATCTGCTCGTCCTTCGCCCCGATGTACGCGTCGCTCCAGGCGTCGTCGTCGAAGATCGGCTGCTGCGCCGCCTTGGCGCGCGACCGCGTCAGCATCGCCCTTCACGTTTGAATTATAAGACCAGCACTTGGTCACTTGGGCTCCAATTGTAGGGAACTCCTGGGAGAGGAGGAATGGCAGTTTGATGATGGTACGAGTACTGGGACCTGGTGCTGGGGATGTCTGAACGACCGCACACTGAACGACCGCATATGGGCTCTCAGCATGCTGGTGCTAACGGATCGCCATGAAACGGAGCTTGAGGACGCAACATTCGAGTGTCAACATCGCTGCGATCAACATGGTGGCGAGACGATCCGATACGGAGACGTTGCGGTCACCAGACGCTGCGCTCTACCGGAAGAACCTCTTGAGGTCCTCGAGGCTCAGGCGTTCACTGCGCTTGTCGTCGGCGCCGCGGGCGGCCACAAGCACGTGCTTGGCGAGTGCGGCCTTGCGTTGCTGGAGCTGCAGGACCATGTCCTCGACCGTCGCGCTGACCACGTAGCGCTTCACGAGCACGTCCTGGTCCTGACCGAGGCGGTGCACGCGGTCGACCGCCTGGTCCTCCACGCCCGGGTTCCACCACGGGTCGAGCAGGATCACCACCGACGCGCACGTGAGGTTGAGGCCCACGCCGCCGGCCTTGAGGCTGATCACGAGCACGTCTAGCGCCGGCTCCTTGGCGAACCGCGTCAGCACGCGCTCGCGCGCCTCCTGGCTCAGCGCGCCGTGGAACGTGCAGTGCGCGAACCCGCGCGCCTGCAGCAGCTTGGCGACCATCTCGAGCATGAACGTCCACTGCGAGAACACCACGACCTTGCGCTTCTGCGCGCGCTGCGCGTTCTCGCGCCGGATGCGCGTCAGGTCGCGCAGCAGCTGCCGCAGCTTCGTGCTCAGGAACACGCCGCCCACCTCGCTGCACGCCACTTCGAGCGCGTCGTCGTCGTGAGCGTCCTCTGCGCTCGTCGTCGTCTTCGTGTCCGCTTCGTCGCCCTTGTCCTCGTCCTGCGCCTTTGGCGCTGGCGTCGGCAACACGAACACTTTGCTCACGTCCACGAACGCGCGGCACACAGGACAGCCGCTCTCCGGGTCGCTCGCGACGCTGTCGCGCAGGCACTGCTCGCACAGTATGTGCGCGCACGCCGTCAGCACGCCGTTCACGGTCGGGTCAAGACACACGGGGCACTCGTGCGACTCGAGTCCCTCTTCCACCTGCGCCAGCACGCTCTCAATGTACGACTTGGTCGGCCCGCTGCCGCTGCTGCTGCTGTTGCTGTTCTCGCCCCCGAGCGCCGGCGCCAGCAGCCCACCAGCGTCCTGGGACGACGGCGCGACGGCATCGAGTGCGCTGCTCCCATGCTGCAGATCCTGCTGCAGGTGCGCCGAGATGCGGCTGTAGTACGCCGCCATGGACTCGCCCGCCTGCGGTCGGAACAGTGACGAAGACGAGGACGCGCCACCGGACGTCTTGGAAGCCGACGCGCCGGTGGCGGACGCCTGCGCGGCCTCGTAGTTGCGTCCGAGCGCCAGGAACGGGTGGTTACACGCCTGCCGGAGCCGCAACAGCAGCGCGAAGATCGCGACGTAGCTCGCGTTCGCCGTGCCGCTTGCGTCGTACCCGTTGAACTCGGCGCGGCTCTTGTCGTACACCGCCTGGTAGAACGTGCGCTCCTCGTCCGAGAACTCGAGCTGCACGAGCTCCGTGCGCTTAGGCGGCAGCTCGACGATGTTCCTGCCGCGCTTGTCGCGCGTGTGCTTGGTGCGGCGCAGCAGGATCGGCGAGAGGATCGCCTTGAGCCGTCCGAGCGCGTTCGCCTCGTCGCCCTGCTCGAACGGCGTCGCGATCACGCGCTTCCACCACGACACGCGCGACCACGGGTCGTACTGGAGGAAGCAGAGCAGCGAGAAGAGGTCGTCGAGCGAGTTCTGGAGCGGCGTGCCCGTGAGGCACCACCGGTGGGTCGCGCGCAGCGACGCGCACGCCTTGAAGTACGTCGTCATTCGGTTCTTGATGCTGTGCGCCTCGTCGAGGATGACGCGCCGCCACGGACTCGACGCCAGCGCGCCGCCGCCCGCCGGCCTCTCGAACTCCTTCGACAGCACGCCGTACGTCGTCAGCACGATGTCGCTCGTGCCGAAGAGCGCGGCGCCGCTCTCGCGCTCGTCGCCGTAGTATACGAGCACGCTCAGTGTGCTGGCGCGGAAGCGCTCCTCGACCTCGTTCTTCCACTGGTGCAGCAGGCTGAGCGGACACACGATGAGCGTCCGCTGGCTGTTGTCCCGGCGCAGCCGCAGCGAGCGCGAGCTTGAGCCCGAGGCAGACGCATCCGTGTCGACGCGCTGCTCGCCGCAGAGCTTCTGGTGCGCGATCAGCGCGAGCATCATCATCGTCTTCCCCATACCCATGTCGTCTGCGAGGATGCCGCCGAGACACGGCGCGGGCGGCTGCGGCGGCGTCAGCGACGCGATCTTCTCGAACCGGTTCACGAAGAACGCGCTCTCGCCCTGCTGCTGGAACTTGCGCGTCTCCCACATCTACGGCAAGCGATGCGGCACGAACGGCGAGTGGTGAGCGGCGCGGCATCTTCGTTATGAGTGCGTCGAGCTGCTCGGAACGCACCGGGTTGATCTCCGCTACGGCTGCGCTGCTGCTGCTGCCAGTCGCACTGTCGCTCTTTGCGGAGCTGCCGGCGAGTTGGTTCTCGCGCGCGAGCATCCAGCGCACAGCGACGCGCTGGTGGTCGCGCAGCGTGATGTCCTTCAGGAACGGCGCCAGCTGCTCCGCGAGAGCGGCGTCGGCTGCGTGGGAGACGTCGTCCTCGTCCACGCCGGAGCCGACGACGTCCGAGAAGAGCGTCTCGAGTCCGGCGTCCAGGTCGTCAGCGGAGGACGCGGCCAGCGCACTGGCGGCGCTGGCGTCTACCTCGCCGCCCGACTTTGGCTCGTGCATCATCTCGAGCGCCGAGTAGAGCGCGTCCGAGAGGTGGAACTGCGGGTGCTCCTCGTGGAAGATCCTGAACGCCTTCGCGTGCACGTACACGAACACGAGCACCTGGCGTCGCGCAGCAGCAGGTGGGTGAGGAGGAGACGACAAGCGACCGAGAGCAGCAGACCAACCGACTCGGAGCTCACCTCGAACGACGCGAACATCTGCGACGACGTCGGCGCCGAGTGGCACACGCCGCCGAGTGCCACGAGCCCGTCCTTCATCAGCGGCTGGTAGAGCAGCTCCATCTCCCGGTCGAGCCGCCCGACCTGCCCCCATCCAGCGTCCACATCAGCACCACCGACGCCCCTATCACTAGTCGCCAGTCGGTCATGAGCTGCACGCACCAGCGAGTCCTGCGCCGTCGCGACGCGGATGATCCCGGCCGACAGTGACGACATCGTCGCCGTCGACGACGTCGTCGAAGACCCAGCAGCGGAGCCGGCGCTGCCCGGCCGCAGCCGCTTCTTGCCCGCGTTCTCGGCCTGCAACACGAGCCGGTCGCCCACCGCCAGCGTCACGGCCGCGCGGTTGAGCGTCGCGCTCATGAGGCGGCTGCCGAGCAGTCGGAACGGCTCGCGCGCGAACGCCGACTCGAAGTGCGCGCGCGCGGCGGCCACGCGGCGCTCGCTCTCGGCATCCCGCGCACCAGACGCCGCACCGCCGCCGCCAGCACCCGCCGCCGCCATGCGCTCGAAGTAGGCGCTCACGGCCGCCGGGACGGAGTAGCAGCTGCGCGCCAGCAGCGCGATGACGTCGTTCGCCGGCAGGTCGATGCCGAGCTCGCGCAGCTGCGCGACCTTCTTCTGGAGCCGCCGCGCCTCCTGCTCGCTCGAGCTGCCGACCGCCACGAGCGGCTGCTGGATCTGCTGCTGCTTGGGCGGCGTCCGTTTGATTGGCGCGGGGCTTCTGCTGGAGCTGCTGGAGCTGCTGGTGCTGCTGGTGCGAGGCGGCGGCTGCTTCGCCAGGTTCGGACTGCCGAACGCCGCGCGCGGCTGCGGAGGCGGAAGGCGGCGCGGTGTGAGGCAAATCGCGCACCGGGCGGCGTCGGCCTCGTTCTCGAACGTGCACATGGCGCAGCCCCAGGGCAGCGCCGTCGCGACCTCTTCGAGCTTGTCGTCGGCCATTTTGACTCGAGATAGAATGAAGTGCACTTTACATAAAATGTGGATTTAGTAGCGAAATTAAAACATGAGGGCGAAGCGTCGCTTGCTCAGAGAGCTCACTCTCGATCTCGCCGACACGCACCGCATACTCAAGCCGGAACCGCAAGGGTGTTGAGCGCGGCGTCGCCAGCAGCTACGGCTGGTGCTCCGACCGGTGGAACGTGGTCGATGCCGACATCGACAGTCACGGCTACACCGAGCGCACCTTCACCAGCAGTCACATCGCCATTCTCTCGTGCGATGACAAGCGCGTTCGCAGCAGCTGCTGCGAGCGCCGATGAAGGAGGTGACGCGGCTACGGCCATGAACCAGGCGGATCTCACGAGCGTCATTCGGAAGCTGATCGAGCAACAGCCGGCAACACCAGCAGTGTCCCCGCACGGCGAGCTCAGCTTCGACAAGCTGCGTTAACAGCGAGACGGACGACGCCGACGCTTGGCTCCGTCTGTTCAAAGAGTCTAGTTGAAGCGGATGAGGAGCTGCAAGGCATGCACTGGCCGCCGAAGGCGCTGTTCCTACACGCGACCACGCTGCTCGAAGAAACGGCGGCGGAGCGGATCGGAAGTGAGCTGACTTCGATGGCGGACGAGGAGAAGGCACTCGACAACCTGGAGCGACTGATGCGTCTGCGATTCGGATCCGCCCTCTGGATGGAAGAGAAAGTCGCTATGATCATGACTCGCGTGAAGGCGCCGATCGAGGCGTACTCGCAGTACGCCATGGCGCTACGTCGCCCCGGCATCGGCTCGTCAATCTCCGATCGGTTCTTCGTCGTGGCGTTCGTCAGGGGCGTCGACGTCGAGACAGGACGCTTGCTGTCGTTGCGGATGCCAGAGACGTTGAGCGAGGCCGTCTCGTTGGCCGCCAAGTTGCGTCGTGGCGATGGTTCCACTCCACCAGTCAATCGACCACGTCTTCCCAGTCGCGGTCGACCAAGAGAGCGAAGACACGAGTGAGGAGTCAACTCCGCCAAAGCGAAAGCGCTTGCGAACATCCGAGTGGGAGAGCAGATCTGCCGCAAGTGAGAGTGACAAAGGGTCTACAGCTGGTCGTGCCGCGAAGCTGCACTGCTGTCGTTGCCGAGAGCTCGGCCGCTACGCGCGTCAATGTCCGAACCGTAGCAAGAGTACGAAAAGTGGGGCACCGAAATCAACGGAGGCAACACGGACGAAAGCTGACGAGCGCGTGTTGAAGCCCGAGCTCGATGCGGCACACGGTGGTCAGGGAAACGAACGCCGGGTGTGGTCGGAGCAAGTTTGCAGTCGGAGATGGTTATGGATGTGAAGGTCGCGCGTGGGAATGGCGCTAAGTGGACACGGCGGAGACGAATGAGTTGTCGGCGATTGCTGGTGGTGGAACGTCGCGAGTGCTTCAACGTCGAACCGCAGTCGTTCGCGTGAGAGGTTGAGAGTTCGGGCTCCAGTTCGGCACGGGTGCAGCCTACTCAATCGCCGAAGCGAATCTGAAGTAGTGGTGAGGAGCGTCTGGGTCGTGGACTTGACGTTGTGAGGGTGTCCGGTTTCGGCGTCGCAGTCAATGTCGCTGCCACAATGTACCAGGAGCGCATGGAGTGGGATGCACTCGTCGTAGAAGGCAGCGACGGTTTGGTGGTCCTCTGACGAGCCTTCCGAATGAAGCACGAACACACCCGAACGAGGACCGAGGGCAAGTGTCTCGTGCAGTACAAGCGCGACGGTGGGCGGGTGGTGGTGACTGGAGCTCGAAGAATGTACCTTTTTTACTCAAAAGTGCACTTATCGAACCCTTGGGCATTTCACAAACTTTGCCTTCGAATATAACGACATTTTGGTCCGTATCAGGAGGCTGCACTCTTGGAATTGTGTGGTGGTCGAACGCACATCGGCGCACCACCGGAGCACCAGACCGCGAGCACCGTCATCCTTCCGGCTCTCGATGCAGGCGCGACTCGCTCAGCGCACAGCTGCGCTGCGCCACGTGCGCGCGCGGGCGGCGGCTGCGGCGTCGGCGCCTGCGACCTCCGCGCGCGCGCACTCGAACTGCTCGAACGGCGGCGGCGGCGGCCACGCGCACGTCCGCGTCACCAGGAGCTCGCGGCTGCCGAGCGCCGGCCCGGGGCTCGCCGACTTCATCCGCGAGTCCCGCGGCGGCGGTGACGACGACAGCAACAGAAACGCGGCGCTGCTCGAGGAGAGCGAGATGAACTTCCCCGCGGCCGTGCGGTCGCTCGAGGAGCTCGAGGAGGAGCAGGCGGCGGCGGCGCAGCGCTCGTTCTACATCGAGACGTACGGGTGCCAGATGAACTCGGCCGACTCGGAGATCGTGCGCGCGATCCTGCTGGCGCACCACTACGCGCCGGCGCCGGCACCCGAGGACGCCGACATCGTGCTGCTCAACACGTGTGCCGTGCGCGAGAACGCCGAGTCCAAGATCTGGAACCGCCTCGAGCAGCTCCGGCAGGTCAAGGCCAAGCTGCTGCGCACGGGCGGCAAGCGGGCGCCCAAGCAGCTGCCGACCGTGGGCGTGCTCGGGTGCATGGCCGAGCGCCTCAAGACGCAGCTGCTCGAGTCGGACAAGATGGTGGACCTCGTGGTCGGCCCGGACGCGTACCGCGACATCCCCAACCTCCTGCGCGTCGTGCGCGGCGGCCGCGCGGCCGTGAACGTGCAGCTGTCGCTCGACGAGACGTACGCCGACATCGCGCCCGTGCGCTCCGACCCGGAGAGCCCGTCGGCGTTCGTGTCCATCATGCGCGGCTGCAACAACATGTGCTCGTACTGCATCGTGCCGTTCACGCGCGGGCGCGAGCGCAGCCGCGTGCTGCCGTCGATCGTGGACGAGGTGCGCGCGCTGCGGGACGAGGGCGTGAAGGAGGTCGTGCTGCTCGGGCAGAACGTCAACAGTTTCCACGACAAGAAGTCGGCGGGCGCCGACGAGCGCGGCCGCGGGTACGTCGCCGCCGAGGGCTTCCGCAACATGTTCCGCGCGCGCGACGCGCCGGGCTTCCGCTTCGTGGACCTGCTCGACGCCGTCTCGCGCGTGGACCCGGAGGTCCGCATCCGCTTCACGTCGCCGCACCCCAAGGACTTCCCGGACGATGTCTTCGACCTCATGCGCGAGCGCGCCAACATCTGCAACAGCATCCACATGCCGGCGCAGAGCGGGAGCTCGGCCATGCTCGCGCGCATGCGCCGCGGCTACTCGCGCGAGGCGTACCTGGCGCTCGTGGACAACATGCGCGCGCGGCTCCCGGGCGTCGCGATCTCGTCCGACTTCATCGCGGGCTTCTGCGGCGAGACGGACGCCGAGCACGCTGACACGCTCTCGCTCATGCGCCGCGTGGCGTACGACCAGGCGTTCATGTTCGCCTACTCGGTGCGCGCGCGCACGCACGCGGCCCACCGCATGGCGGACGACGTCCCGAGCGACGTCAAGCTGCGCCGCCTGCAGCAGGTCATCGACACGTACAGCGACGTGGTGACGCGCAAGAACGCGGTGGAGGACGCCGGCCGGCTGCACGTCGTGCTCGTGCAGGGCCCGAGCCGCCGCTCGAGCGACGACAAGCCGATGCTCACGGGGCTCACGGACACGCACAAGCGTTGCGTCTTCGCGGACCACATGGTGCCGCCCTCGCTGCGCGACTTCCAGCACCGCGCGGGGCCGCAGCTGGCGCCGGCGTTCCTGCCGCTGCCGCCGCTCGCGGCCGACGGCGTGCGCGCGGCGCGCGGCGACTACGTGCTGGTGCGCGTGCACGAGGCCGGGCGCCACACGCTGCACGCGACGCCCGTGGCGCGCTCGACGCTGCAGGAGATCGCCGAGCTGGTGCCGCGCGACGAGCTCGGCGCGCGCGTGCACAGCCTCGAGGCGCTCGGGCTGTGAGTGTATTTGTACGGCGCTGCTGCGTCCGATAGAGAGAGAGAGAGAGGGAGAGAGAGAGGGAACGTCAACCGACCGCCACGATCACACACAAGATCGCGTTTGCTGCACGGCAGTTGGGTGGTGGGTGGCGTCGCTCCTCCGCCGCCTCGTGCGCTTAGTGCGCGCCGACGGCTCCGCGCGCGGCTTCGGCGGCGCGCTTCTGCATCTCCATCTGCAGGCTGGCGATCTGCCGCAGCAGCACGAGACGCTCGGTCAGTACCGATCAGTGGGGGAGTGCGGACTCTGCACGTACGCTCGAGCGGATCTCCACCGCGTCCTTCTCCTTCAGGTCAATCTTGGTGTTCACCTTCTGCCTGCGCGCGCCGTCAGCCCGCCGCCTCCGCTTCCTCCGTCGCCATCGCCATCCAGCAGCAGCAGCTACGCACAGCTCGTTGTTGATGAACTCGAGGCGCTTGTTCACGTTCGCCTTGGCCTCGCCGACCTCCTGCTTGAGCAGCACGGGACCGATGAGCTTGAACACCTTGGCGTCGTCGCCCAGGAGGTCCAGCTCCTGCTCGCACCTGCGCGTGAGTCCCATGCAAACGCCGCGTGTGCACACGTCGCACACGCCCGCACCTTCTTGACCATCGTGTTCTCGTTCGCCTGCTGCGCGAACTGCTGGCGCTGCGTCGCGAGCACCTGCACCTCTGCAGAGTGCGCGTCAGTCTCCAAGAAGAAGAAGAAGAGCGAGACACGCGACCATCTGCCACCGCCTCTCACTCTACAGCCGCCCACCTTCCTGCAGCACGCGGTAGCGCGCCATCTCGGCGTCCACTTGCTCGGCGCTCATCGCTTCCTGGGATAAAGTGGAAATGAATTATGTGGCGACCACCAATTTCCATCGCGAATTGCGCTCTGCAACACGAAAACCGAACTTGGATTGAGTCCTCGACTGGGACTCTGCGGCTTCAGATACGAGGCGTACGACGACCCGTGGATGCACAGGACTCGAGAGCGGCAAAGGATCTGACGATGTCGGTAAAAGAGCTGGGATTCCGTGACCTCCAGCACTCGAGCTGCTCAATCACTCTGCGCCATCACTCACTCCTTCAATCAGTCTCGCTCATTCGAATCGCACGAGACCCGCGTCCGCGAGAAGCCGCAGCTTGCGAGCGAGCGACGGGTCTGACTGCAGTCGACGTAGCTCCTGCGGCGACTCCCGGCAGCGCTGCAGCCGCGCCATGAGGTCCGCGTCCGAGAGCGCCTGAAGCAGCTCGGGCGACTGCAGGATCTTCTGCACCTGCGCGTCTTCCTCCGGCGACCGCGCCATGTCGGCGATCGCGGCGCGTCGCGTCTCATCCAGATCCACAATCTTGGTAGCTGCGGGACGCGAGGCGCTGCCTGGTTGCGTTTGCGGCTTCTGTGGCTTCTGCGACTTCTGCACGAGCAACGCCGCAATGTCTTCTTGTCGGTTCGACATCTGGTTGTCGTTCTGCTGCTGCTGCTTCGAATCAACCACAGCAGCTTCCTGCTCCTTTCCCATCTGTCGACACCAAGCAAGCAGCCAAGTGTGGCATGTGAATCCTCTGCGACTCCGAGGACACGGCTCATACGCAAGCATCCGGACTGTGGCGGTAGCCGACGGCGTAGCAGGCAGCAGTGAAGGTAACAGTGACAACATCAACAACAACACGGACCTCCTCAAAGTGGCTGCCCAGGAACCCGAGGAAGTCCTGCAGCATAGCAGACACCGCCGCGTCGTTTCGGTACTTGCTGACCGCTGCCTCCGGGTCGCGCTGCATCTCGTCGATCGCCTGCGTGAAGCGCGGGTTCTGGAGTGCTGGGAGCAACCAGGGACGACCAAGAAACGAGGAACCACTGCGCGTCAGAACAACTCGACAGCCTCGGCTCGCATGCGCCATGCGTGCGTCACGACGCGTCTGACGTCGCGGATCTCGCACACTCACCAAGCGCGAGTCTCGGGTTCTGCGCTAGCTTCTCGAAGAACTTGGCGTTCATCCACGCTAGCCGCCAGGATGCCAATACAGTGTGAACACAGCTCAGCAAGTGAGCGTTCTCCGCACGGAACGAGCGGCACGGCGACGAGAGCCAATACGAGCAGGCGACTGCACCTTTCGGGTCGAGCTGGTTTATGCCCTTGAGCGCGCTCTGCACCTCTGGGAAGATGAAGCGCGAGTCGGAGGACGCCTTCTCCCTCTCTTCGTCCTTCGGCTGCTGCTTGACGATCAGCAAGTCTTCTCGCTGCCACCCGATGCGTCACACACACCACACACCACGCAGGACGCGAGAGATCAGACGAGAACAACAACAACGATGACGCGTGCAACACGGCTGCAGCCTCGTCAGCGATGCGTCCGTACCGTCGGCATCTTCTTGCCCCGTTCATTCGCAGACTCCCGAGCAGCAGTCGCAGACCTCCCACCGCCAGCACTTCCTCGAGGCTTTGCGTTGAAGAAGCCCTTCTTAAGTCCGTGGCCGAACGTCCGGCTGTTGCGCTCCTTCTCCTGGCGCCAGCGCGTCTCCGCCTTCGCGCGCTCTGCGACCACGACCATCTCGTCCATCAGACTCGCATCCGGCTGTTCTTCTCTCTGGTTGTCGTTGAGTGCTTCTCTGCTGTCATTCTCCAGCTCCAGCGGCGGCGGTTCATCGGCGTCGTCGTCGTCGTAAGTGTGCGTCGCCGTCGCTGCAGCCCGCGACACCTGCAGCTCCTTCATCTCGCGAGGTTCAGGTCGCTTGAGCTCGTGTCGACTCGTGTCACGTCGAATCGAGAAGTCGGATCCACGACCTCTCGGCCCACGATCTTTCCAGCTCTCTCTCCAACTCTCTCCAACTCTCTCTCTCTCTCTCTCTCTCTCTCTCTCTACACTCTCCGCCCTCCCACACCTCTCAGATGCGCCGCACGGACCGGCGCGTAGCTGTGAGCCACAGCAGCAGCAGCGGTCAGCGAGAGGCCGTCAAGAGCGTGTGTGTAGCGTGCGGTGCGCGAACCCTCATCAAGCTCCCGCCGCACCGCCAGCCTCAGGCGCGAGTCGGTGCGCTCGTCCAGTGTCGCGCATGCGGACTCATCGCGCCGGACGCGAATGAGCCCAAAGTCCGGAGCGGCTTCGCGGACGACTACGAGCCGCTCGAGAGCTTCAAGGCGCAGAGTGCGAGCACTGCGTCTTTCGCGGGAGTCGTCTTGCGAGCGGCACGCAGCTCTCTCACACGAGGTGAACGGCTCTGTTTGTCTATGTACGTGCAGTCATGGGGGACGAGATCCTCGACGCCTTCACACACGAGCACGTGCGGAGGCAGCTCCAGAGCGCGCTCGAGTATGGTGCGGCGGCGTCGCTCGTTGCAGCTTGTACCACTTGCGAAGACGACGCCAGACTATTTTACTCACATGCGTCGTCGTGTGCGGCTGTGCAGCTCAGGGCGACGTCGCACTCATCTGCCATGTGCGTTCTCGACGAGTCTTGCGAATCGCAGTTCGTGCTCCCTTGACGCGACGACCTTGTGATCGCTTCTCTCACTCTCGCTTCTCGCTCGTGTTCGCGCGCCTCAGCGGTACCTGCCCGTGGCGCTCGACGCGTTCGCGCACGTGGTGGGCAAGTACGGCTTCACGGAGAGCGTCGAAGGCGTGATGGAGAGCGTGCGCGTGATGGCGACGCTCGCCAAGGACGACGAGCACGTCGTGCAGCGACTCGTGCGCATCCGCAAGGCGCTCACACCGACCGGCGAGTGGGTCCGCGAGGACGCCGCAGCAGACCAGGAGGACGCCAGGAAGACGCAGCTCGAGCTCGACGCCGCGCGCAGAGAGCAGGAGGAGGTGCGTCGCGCCGAGCAGCTCGCGCTCGAGAACGCGCGCAGAGCCAAGCTGCGAGCGCGCAAGGTCGCGCTGGGACTCGACCCGTCCGTGCCGCGTCTCCCGCTGGTGCTGGAGACGCCTCTCGGAGTCTTCGTCACGCACTCGGGTCGAAGTGTGCGGCTGCGTGCGAACGTGCGCTTCGCCAAGAGCTTCCAGTGGTTCGTGGACGGCAAGCCGGTCGAAGACGACGAGGAGTTCGTTCGAGGCGCCCGCGGCAGCTCGCTGCTGCTGCGCAGACTCTCGAAGCGAGTCGAAGGCGAGTACCATTGCGTGTGCGAGAACGAGGAGGGGGCGGCGAGCACGCGAGGCTGCCGCGTGAGCATCGTGGCGCTGCGTTCGCGTCGGCTGCTGAGCCGCAAGCTGCGCGGACTCGCGTCGTCGCCGATCGCGCCAGTCGGCTGGAAGAGCGCCACCGTCTTCTGCGTCGCGAACTCGGTGCAGCTCTTCCACGCCGCCACACTCGCCACTGTGAAGTTGCTCCCGGCGCTGCCGAGCGCCAGCCACCAGACGCTCGCGTGGAACTCGCAGACGAAGCTCCTCGCGAGTGCGTCGAGTGTCGCTGGACGCAGGCAGGAGCTCTCGGTGTACGCACTCGACTTCACATCTGTCGATTCTGGCAGCTTCTCCGACAGTGTTGGGGTTGGTGGGACGGGAGCTGTGTCACCAAAGTCCAAGAGCAGACTGCTCGCTACTTCGTCCTTGTCGTCGTCCTCATCGAAGACGCTTGGTGCAGCCGCTGGAAGCAGCGGGAGTGCGATCTCGCGCTTGTTGGAGACGCACCGGATCACGGAGCTGAGCGAGGTGCACGCTGCACAGTTCTTCGCGAGCGGGAGGCTGCTCTTGCTCTCAGACATGAAGCACCGAGCGGTGGTGTACGAGCTGGGATCGTCGCTGGCGTGTCTCGAGGTGCTGGAGTTTGGCGATCGCATCTGCCACGTCGCGAGCTGCCTGTACGAGAGCACCGTGGCAATCGCGCTACGCGGTAGACCTCTTCTCCAGCTCTACCACCCGTCCCGGAGCTCCAACACCACATCCAATCCTGGCTCCAGCTCCAGCTCCAGATCCGCTGCGGCTAACACCGTGTTCGAGCTCGAGCAGCTCTCGTTCCGGTTCCCAGTGACCTGCTCGGCGTTCGACGATCGCGGCTTCTACCTCGCAGTCGCCGAAGCGAAGTGCCTCAAAGCCTGGATCTCGGTCTTGAACGTGCGCGTGCGGCGAGAACCTCGCCTGCCGAGCAAGAAGCGCTTCGAGGCGCATGTGGGCAAAGTGTCGGCGCTCCAGTGGACCAGCGCCGCGTCGCCGCTGCTGCTCTCGAGTGGTTTCGACGGCTACGTTCGCGTCTGGGACATCGAGGCTGCCGCGTGCATGCTGGCGATCCACCTCGACTACGGCGGCATCTACGCGTTCGCGCTCGTGGATCGCGTGGGAAGCAGTAGCAGCTACAGCGCTGCGAGCTCGAGTATCAGCAACAACAACAGCAGCACATCGGCGGCGACCGACACCGCCAACGAGTCCAACGAGAGCGTCGCGGACGACCCGGTGCTCCTGGCGCTCGGGTACACAGAGTGCCGCCTGCAGACGCGCGCGATGGTGCAGCTGCGGGAGCTGGAGGTCTCGCGCCGCATCGAGATGGATGCGCTTGCAGCGACGATCCAGAAGCGCTGGAAGGGGCTGCAGACGCGAGAGCTCGTCCAGAAGTTCATCCGAGCCAAGTGAGGTCGTTCGCAGTCTTATCCCGAGCCAAAGAGCCAACGAGCAAAACTTGCGCTCGTGTTTCTCGACTCTGTGTATCAACGCTAGGAGCTTCTTGTGTGCTGGAAGAGAGCACACACGCACACACACACGCAGAGAGAGACCATCGCCACAGGATGGCGTCGCCCGAGAGGAAGGCGTCGTCGCTGTTGACGCTCATCGCGTCGAAAGCCATCGTGTCCGGGTCGTTCGCCAGCGACGCCAAGGCGAGCGCCGCCGAGCCGAATGACGACCAACGCACGCAGAGCATGATGTACGCTGCGCGCATGAAGTACCTCGACGACGCAGACCAGGTGCAGCCCGACTCGCTCTTCATGACGCGCAAGCAGGCGCAGAAGGCGGCGCAGCGTCACGACACGTCCGTGACGCTTAAGAAGCTCGACGCCGTGGGTCCGCAGTCGCGCAAGGCGAACGCCACGAGCGCTGCCGCGAGCGCCGCGGGGCTCGTGGCGTGGAAGAAGGCCAACAACGCGCGCGCGTCCGGAGGCGACGAGCGCAACCAGGTATGGGAGGCCAAGTTCCAAGCCGGCTGCCACTTCTGGCAGAACGTCGAGACGGCTGAGTGTCGGACGACTCCGCCGCCGAGCGCGCAACACGTTGGAGGAGACGGTCGCCGCTGGCTGCCAGTCGTGGACGGCGACAACAGCGACGAGGAGGATGGAGACGACGGGGATCCGCCGCCGTTCCCCGACAGCTTTGGGTTCCTCGACGCGAGCAGGAGAGCTCAGTAGCTACAGCACTCGACGCAGACACTCGCGACCACCGCAGGGATCAGTCGATCAGT
>JAASGM010000386.1:0-21242 GCA_023334215.1 Globisporangium cystogenes | reverse complement strand
GGTGGCGGCGAGTGACTGGAGGACTGACGCCCTGCTTGTCTTCGTGTGCGTGTGTGTGTTCGTGCAGCGTGTCGGACGTGTGGATCAACGGCAAGCAGGTGCTGGCGGACCGCAAGCTGACGACGATCGACGAGGCGGAGAACAAGGCGACGGTGCGCAAGTGGTATGGCGAGATCCGCGAGTTCCACGCGTCGCTGCAGAAGAAGAACTAGCGAGAGAGCATGCGCGCATGTGGTGCGAGTGCCAACGCCCGGCGCAGGATCCGCTCTTAACCTTGTCGATGAACGCATCCTCCGTCGCGATTGGCGCGCACGTGTGATCATCCTCGCGCCTTGCCGCATCTTCAGTTCTCTGCTTGTTCGCGCTACGGACTGGGGATCTCGAAGATCAACACCCTCAGGAAGAGCTCGCGATCTTCAAACGGCGGCAAGCGCCATGCGAACTCGGTGCTCATCGAGTGTCGTTTGCCGGCCTCATCCTGTGTATCTGGGCCTCCTTCGATCGAACCGACATCCTGCCGACTCGTGACGAGAGACGAGGGAGCCTCTGGTGCAGCTGTCCGCGTTGGGTCGCTGATGGCGGGCGGATCGCTGGTGTCGAGCAGCCCCTCCTCTTCGAACTCGGCGAGCTCAGGAGGGAGTAGCAGCGGCGATGTCGTGGCTTGAACCAGTGTGGTGTTCCTGCCGCCAGCTCTCAGAACTCCAAAGGCATCACCACCATCCTCTTCGTCGTTGTTGTTGTTGTTGCCGCTGCTCCCGCGCCTCGGCCGTCGCGCGTCTTGAGCCTCCTGCACCTTCTTCTTGAGACTGGAGGATCGGGATACGACTCGCTGTCCTGCTCGTGCTCGCGCGTCTGCGGCGACCTCTGCGCGCACTCTCTCCTCGTCCGCCATCCGATTCCACTCCTCGGCTCGCACGCGCGCGCGAAGTTGCTTCTCCGCTTCTCTCTGACGCTGCGATCGCTCCTTTCGACTCGCGTCTTCGAGCTCGAGGCGCTGCGCGCGAGAAGCCTCGAGATCGCTGAGAACCTTGGCGAGTTCCCGCTCGAGCGACTCTTTTGAGCCTTCCAGCGCGTGGACACGCTGCTGCTGCCTCTCGTTGCTCGCACGCTGCTTGTCGAGCTGAGAATGCACGCGTCTCGACTCCTTCTCCTGCATCTCGTGCGCGCGAAGAGCTTTCTCGCGGATCCTGAGCTCTAGCACCATCTACAGGACACACGGCAGTCGAGCAGTTCAGTTAGGCAACGCTGGCGCGATGAGATCGCTGCCTCTCGATCTGGACGTACTCGGTCGCGGAGTTGTCGCTCCACAGCGCCGAAGAGCGTAGACTCGCGCCACTCTGTTGACTCCTCCTTCTCAGGCGACGCCATCTCAGGCGATAGCGCACACTTGGTCAGGCTGCTGTCGCCCGCATGCGGCTGGGAGAAGCTCGAACGTGCGGAGAGCGAGACTTCCGTCCGGCCTACGTCAGGAGTGCTCGGCGCAGAGTTCGGTCGGAGTCGCAGCGCGAACTGCTTGCTCTTCTGCCGGATGGCTTCGATCTTGTCCATCTCTTCCTGCACGCGGCGCTGCTCGTCTCGGCGTGCGGACTCTTGGGTTCGCATCTGCAGCTCGCGCTCCGCCTGGATTCTCCGCGCACGCTCCTGCGCGAGTACGAGTGCGGCAGCCACCTTTTGCTCGTTCTCTCGCTTGAGCAGCTCCGCGTTCGTCTCGGAGGGCTTGTCAGCTCCGCTCCACCGCTTCTTCTTCTTCTTCTTCTTGATCGAGCCGCTCCTTTTCAAGACCGGCTTCTGCAGGCTCGCGGACGCCGCCGCCGACCTCTCCTCGCCGCGTCTAGCGCACCTGCTGGAGCTGTGGTTTGAGCCCTCGGGTTCGTCGTCGCTTCCATCGCCATCAGAGCTCTCGACCTCCGGTGTGGCTGCTGCATGCGCTTTTGTCTTCGTGCCTCCGAGCGTCGACCGAGTCGTGAGCAGAGGTGCTTCGTCCGTCTCAGGGTGTGATCGCCACGACGCAAAGCCGTCTCTTCCGTCCTCCCACATGTGCTCTTCTCGCCTGCTGTGCTGCTCCACACCGAGCGAGTGTGGTGGAGGCGAGTGTGGGAGCGCCAGTGGCGGCACCACCACCACCACCACCGATCCGAGTGAGCTCTTTGCTCCTCGCGGCGGAAGCAGCGCAGAGGAGAGCAGACTTGCATCACTGGTAACAGCAGCAGTAGCAGAGACGGCGCTTTGAGCGGAGAAGCGCCTCCGCAAAAGCGAGGGCTCTCTCGCGGAGCTGCGACTGGGCAGCGGCTCCGGCTCAGCGACTTGGCTCGCTGGGAGCTGCTGGTGCGGACTGTTGCGGTAGACGATGGACTGCGGCTGCGCGACGGTCGCTTGCGCGTGTATGCGGCGCAGCTGCGCCTCCTGCTCGGCAAAGTACTTGCCGATCTTGTCGATGATGGCCGCGGGCGAGCGGTTCTCCTCCATTGGCGTCATCTCGAGCGAAGTCGAGCACGCCCTTTCGAGATTACGTTGGGCTTGGATATAGTATTAGGTGTCTGTGGTCCTGAATGTGATTAAAATAGGGTATTTATCATATCTAGTTTAGGATGTACCCGAACCACTCACACAATCGGTGTCAGTATGGAGATCCCGGTGGCTTCTTCCGGCGGGCACGACGACGACGACGCGCTGCTGGACGCCGAGGTGCCGAGCGACGACCATCGGGTGCTGCACGGCCGGCGGCGACGAAAGATCGGCAAGCCGCTGCAGCTTGCGCTGTTGCGGCGCTACGTGCAGTGCGCCAAGCGGCTGGGCTGCCTGCCGAGCCGAGCAGCCACGCAGCAGCTGCTCGACGATGGCTACGATGAGTTCGTCCTGCACGGCGGCGATGCAAGTGAACCTCGCATCGGCTACGCGGCGTTCCTCAAGCTCGTGCGCAACAGGCGCGGGGAGGTGCATCGGCAGCTGCGTGGCTCGCTCGCACACTCACTCGGGTGCGTGAGTGGGAGTGGCGGTGCCGTGACGCGGAGTGAGAAGCAGTCAGTCGCTGAGCGATGACCCGAGTGCGTGCAGGCGCGGTGGGCGACGGAGCCAGAGCGAGAGACTGCAGATCCGCGCGCTCATCGAAGAGCTCGATCAAGTGCGGCGGAGCCACACAGGCGGACGTGTGCTCGACTGCGAACAGCTGGAGGCGAGCGGTGACAAGACGGCGAGAGGAGCAGAAGGGGAGTCTGTTGCACCTGCCGCGCCTCTGAGCGATGTTGAGACGAGCGCGCCTGCGCCGGCATCGCCAGCCGCACCCCTCGGCACCCGAGCGGCGGCAGACTCGGAGTCGACGAGGCTGGGAGGCGAAAGCGTGGCGATCTCCCGCGAGCAGCTCGACGCGATGCTGCGGTTCGCGCAAGAGACGCTCTCGCAGCATAAGCAGCTCCTGGAGGAGGTGCGCGCGATCGAACAGCGGCTGGAGCTGAGCCACGGCAGCGGCCACCCCCACCACGAGCACGATGACGACGACGACGACCACCACCACCACCACGAGGACTTCCACCTCTGACGAGTGACACGTAACCTTTATTTCGAGTAGTCAGTCCGCCGTGGATACTGAAAGCAAGTCAAACGGTGCTGTCTCGCTTTTGCAGACGGACCGCTCGCTTCAAGCTGCATTTTTAGAGCCTCTCCATTACGTCGCGGCCGAGCATGGAGGCGACGCTAACGACCACCGGTGGAGCTGCTGCTGCTGCTGCTCCTCCGCCGCCAGAGGTGCGTGCAGCAGCACCAGACGCGCCTTTACGCGCGCTCATCAGCGGTCACCGGAGGCTGGAGGAGCTCACGCCATTCTGCGATCCGCTTCCCGCAGGACGCGAAGGACATGGCGCCACCACCGCCAACCTCCTCCTCCTCCTCTGCCGGCGGCGGATGGGGCGCGCTCATGCGCGACCGCGCGGCGAACGCCAAGAGCCAGCTGGCGCCGCAGCTGCTGAGCATGCGCGAGAAGACCTCGAAGCGGTGCGCTGCGCTGCTCTCGCGTAGCATCCAACTGGGAGGCTCAACGGCCGCTCTGCTGCGTGCAGGATGGAGAAGTACCAGCCGTCGATCGACCGCGTCAAGTCGTCTGCGTCTGCGGGTGCGTGGCGCTAGTTGGTACCAATGGATCTGGACGTGATGTGCACCAGCCGAGTGACGTGCGATCGATGGCGGCAGCGGCGGTCGCCGGACGCGAGAGGATGACGCCGGCGCTGAACCGCGTCAAGGAAGGATCGACGCAAGGTGGGTGGGTCGCTGGATGCCTGCACGGCGCGCACTCGGACGCTCGAGCGATTGGACGAGCTCAGGAGGATGCGATGCACGTGCAGGGTGGTCGATCTTGAAGACGAAGCTCGCGTCCGCCGCGCCGGTCGCGGAGAAGATCCAGATCATGGGGCTGAACGTCGTCACGGACATGTGGGTCGGCGACACGAGCGTCGAGATCGCGTTCGTGGACCACCCGGCGCGCTCGAACTGCCGGTTCTTGGACGAGTACAGGAAGGCAGCGGCGTCTCCGAGCGAGACGCGGCTGAGCAAACTGCGCTTGAGTACGTCTGTCAGCCTGCGTCGCGCACGAGCAGCGGGGCTTGGGAGATCGACTCGAGACGCGCATCTGACGGTAGTCACCTGCAGCTCGGACAGGAAGTAGCAACAGCACAGCGAGCAATGCCGATACGGCAGGTCCGCCGTCGGTGGCGGCGCAGTGTGTCGCGAACCGCTACGTGCTCGGAAGCATCCTGCTCTTCTGCGGCGACGTGCAAGTGCTCGGGCGGGTGGCGTGCGTGAACCGGAGCGCCCGAGCGTTCGTCACATCCGAGAAGCGGCTGTGGCGCTTCTGCGTGCGCTACGGCGACGTTCCGCAGAGCATCCGCTCCCGGTTCTGGGAGTACGCGGCGTCGTACGTGCGCTGTCGACTGGCCTGCGTGGTGCGCTGAACGCAGGAGCTCACTTGGGACTCTTGCGTCGCAGCGTCCAGTCGGTGCGGGCGTCGTCGGAGCTGGACTTCGACACGTACTTGCACATGGCGCTGTCGAAGGGCGAGTGCACCGAGCTGATCTTGACGGACGTCCGGCGCACGTACGGCCGCGTCGCGCCGCACAAGCACCCGTCGAACGCGCAGGGAGAGGTGGTCGTGGACACGGACCAGGAGCTCATCACGCAGCTGAGCGAGCTCCTCCACGCGCTCGCCGGGCGGTTCCCGGACGTCGGGTACTGCCAGGGGATGGACTACGTCGCCGCCCACGTGCTCGACAACGTGAAGAAGAGCAGCGAGGCGCAGGACGCGATGCGCGCCGCCGTCCAGCTGCCGGACCCGGCGGCGTCCGACACGGACACGGACAGCGAGAGCCCGCAGCTCAGTCCCGGCCGCAAGAGCCCGTCGGCCGCGACGCGCACCGAGGTGGAGACCGCGTTCTGGATCCTCGTGAGCCTCTTCGAGACGTACGGGCTGCGGCAGATGTTCGCGCCGGGGCTACACCGGCTGCAGGTGCACTGCTTCCAGCTCCAGCGCGCGTTCGAGCTGGCGCTGCCGGAGCTCGCAGCCCACTTTGAGCGCGAGAAGGTGGTGGCCGAGATGTTTACGGTCGGCTGGTTCCAGACGCTCTTCCTGTACCTGAACGTGCTGCCGCGCGCGACGCTCGACCGCATCTGGGACGTCTTCTTCGTCGAGAAGAGCTGGAAGATCATGCTGCGCGTGGCGGTCGCGATCCTGCAGCTCGCGGAGCCGCACGTGGCGAACCGGCCGATCGACGAGGTGATGCAGTTCCTCAACACGTTCGGCGGCGACTCGGAGCGGATGCTCGCGCCAAACGCGCTCATGGACAGAGCGCTGGCCGTCAAGCTCACCAACAGCGTCATGGCCAAGCTGCAGCGCCAGCACGCGCGCCGCAAGAAGGCGTCGCCAGAGCGCAAGTGAGGGAGGCAGCGAGTGTATCCCCCCACCCCCTTTTTTTATAAGTGAGCCAGCGGTGGCTTTCGTATCGCACGCGCAGTGCATGTACGTACAGCGGAGCAGCAGCACAGACCCGACGCAAGTCGATCCAATGAGCTCGCGCCATGTCACGTGACGCGTAAGTTGAAGTGACATGCGAACTTACGCTTGTGCGCACCAAGTGCGATTTATCCACGACTCTGCTAGTGAAATAACTCCGTATCGACTGCAAAGTTCGATCTGCGAGGATCTGCGCAAAGTGCGCGCCAGCACGCGGCAGCACAAGGAAGAAGGGGGAGGGCTCACTCTCGCTCCAGCCGCCGCTGCCGCCGCCGCCATGAACTGCGTCAAGGGCGAGATCCACAACGTGCTCTCGATGATGCGCGTGAACGCGCGCTGGGCGTCGCAGGACCGCTTCACGCAGGAGGTGCCGGCGGCCACGCAGTCGCCGCTGCTGCGCGCGTTCAAGCAGCTCCACTACGAGCTGCAGAGCGCGACGGAGCTCGCGGACGTGGACACGGTCACGTACCTGCTGCCGTTCGTGATGGCGGTCGAGTCCGAGCGCACGAGCGGCTACATCACGGGCGCCGCGCTCTCGAGCCTCAACAAGTTCCTGCTCTACGGGCTCATCACGGCCGAGTCGCTGCGCGCCGACGTGGCAATCAACCGCATCGCCGTGTGCGTCGCGCGCTGCCGCTTCGAGGAGACGCACCGCGCGGACGACGAGGCCGTGCTCATGAAGCTGCTCGAGCTCGTCGAGTACGCCGTGCGCTGCGACGCCGGGCCGCTCATCACGGGCGAGAACGTCTGGAAGATGGCGCAGCTCTGCTACAGCATCAGCTGCCAGCCGCGCTCGTCGCTGCACCTCGCGCGCGCGGCCGAGAACACGCTCGCGCACCTCGTGCTCACGGTCTTTGACCGCATCGACGAGCTCGAGCCGAAGAAGCGCGCGCTCTCGCTCGACCGCCACCCGCACCCCCACCACCACCCCCGGCAGCACGGCGGCCGTCGGAGCCACCAGCGCCTGGCAGGCGACGACGGAAACGACGACGGCAACGAGCGCAACGAGAGCGGCCGCGCGGCTGCCGCCGAGCCTCCTGCGGCCGTCGACAAGGAGGCACGGAACCGCGTGGGGCCGTACGGCGTCCCGCTGCTCGAGCGGATCCTCCAGTTCCTCGCGAGCCTCATCGCGCCGTCGGCGAACGACGAGGCCACGTGCGTGCTCGGGCTGCGGCTCATCAACATCGTGCTCGAGACCGCGGGCACGGGGCTGGGGCACCACCCGAGCCTCGTGTCCGTGCTGCAGGGCGACCTCTCCAAGTACCTGCTGCAGAACTCCGAGACGGACGAGCTCGCGATCCTCTCGCTCACGCTGCGCGTCGTGTTCAACCTCTTCAACTCGATCAAGGACCACCTCAAGGTGCAACTCGAGGTGTTCTTCACGAGCGTCCACATGCGCATCATCGACTCGCGCTCGGCGTCGAGCGAGCAGAAGGAGCTCGCGCTCGAGTCGCTGCTCGAGTTCTGCCGCGAGCCGGCGCTCATGCTCGACCTGTACGTCAACTACGACTGCGACGTGCACTGCACGAACCTCTTCGAGGTGCTCTGCAAGTCGCTCGCGCGCAACTGCCAGGACATGGAGAGCGACGACGGGAACCTCAACGCGCTCAGCCTGCTGTGCCTCGAGGGGCTGCTCGCGGTCATCGACTCGATCGCGCGCCGGTGTCCGCTCGCCTCGCCAGCTGCCGTGTCGGCAGGCAGCATCTCGTCGCTGCAGGGCTCGGAGCTCGCGCGGTTCACATCGGGGCCCGTGCAGCCTGGACAGAAGCACCGGACGTCGAGCGAGCTGTCGCTGGACGAGATCTCGCCCATGTCGTCCGTGCGCGACCTGATGCAGCTCGTGATGTCGGGCAGCGACAGCGAGTCCGATTCGGACCCGGGCGAGTCTCCGGATGGCGGCGCCGACCAGCTCGCGTGGCTCCACACTGCGCGCGAGCGGACGGCAGAGGTGCTGCAGCAGCGCAAGCGCGCGAAGAAGCGCTACGCGGTCGCGGCCGACAAGTTCAACACGGACCAGAAGAACTGGATCGCGTTCTCGCAGGAGATCGGGCTGCTCCCGGAGAAGCTTACGCCCGAGTCGGTTGCGTCGTTCCTGCTGCACACCCCGGGACTCAACAAGACGCTCATCGGAGACTACATCGGCGACGGCCCGGAGGACAAGTACCCGTTCAACGCGGCGGTGCGCGACGCGTACATCGCGATGTTCGACTTCCGCGAGACGCCGTCGCTGGACGACGCGCTGCGGGCGTTCCTGGCTAAGTTCCGGCTCCCGGGCGAAGCGCAGAAGATCGACCGCATGATGGAGGCGTTCTCGAAGCAGTACTACCTGCAGGCGAGCGGCAAGAGTCCGCTCGTGGACGCAGACGCCGCGTACGTGCTGTCGTTCAGCATCATCATGCTGAACACGGACTTGCACTCGGACCACATCCCCAAGAAGATGACGATGGACGAGTTCGTGCGCAACAACCGCGGCATCAACGGCGGCCAGGACCTCCCGCGCGAGTACCTCGCCGACCTGTACACGAACATCGGGAAGCACCAGATCCAGATGCAGCACGACGTGTCGGACTTCATGGACGCGACCAACTCGGCGATCGACCGGTACTCGACGCAGTGGGACGGCGTGCTCAAGCGCTCGGAGAACGTCGTCGGCGCGAGCTTCACGTCGAATGCGAGCATCCTCAAGCTGCGCGCGGGCCTGTACGAGAAGGAGATGTTCAACCTGGTCTCGGAGACGGCGATCACGAGCATCTTGCTCGCGTACGAGAAGACGTGCGACGTGACCAACATGGAGCGCGCGCTCGAAGGGCTCCGCAACTGCGCCAAGGTCGCGCTCTACTACGACATCAGCGACGTGTTCAACCGCATCATGGCGTCGCTGGCGTCCTACTTCCTCACGTTCGCGCACGGCATCCTGAGTGGCGAGAAGGTGTATCTGCCCGTTGGGTCCGGCAGTGCGACGAAGCGCAGTAGCGGCTCGGGGACCGCGATGGGGACGCTGCCAGCGCGCCGCATGAGTGGAGGAGACGAACGCGACGCTCAGAACGGCGGCGCAGCTGCTGTGGCGAGCGCTGGAAGCGGCGGCTTCGACGCCGACTCGTCCGGATCGCTAACGCCGATGGAAGAAGACCATCTGCAGGGGGCCAAGACTCGCCGCGCGCTGCTGTCGCTGAAGCTGCTCTTCCAGTTTGTCCAGAACCGCTCGGACTACTTCCGCAAGGCCTGGACGAGCGTCATCGAGTGCGTGCTCATGTTCAACGAGCTGGACGTTGTGCCGATCTCGTTCGTCGAGATCGACGACTTCGTCGACTCGCGCGGCGTGCCGCTGCCTCCGATCCAAGGCGTCGCGCCGCCTCCGTCTCCGCGAAGCGGATCCTCGTCGGCTGCGACGACACCAACGGGCGGACAGCAGTCGGTGGGTCTCTCGGGGAAGACGAGAGAGCGCTCGCGGCGCCTCGCTGAGCGCCAGGCTGCGATCCGCAGCCGGATGAAAGGCATGAGCCACGGACAACACGGCACAGCGTACGGCAACAGCGGCGGGAACGCGACGTCGGGCTCGCTCTGGGGCTCACTCTCGTCGTATCTGTGGGCGGAAGAAGACAAGACGGACGACAGCTACTCGCAGGTGAACAAGATGCTGCGCGACGCGGTGCTCAAGCTCGGCGGCGGCGTGCTGGAGAAGGAGAACTGGCTGCGGCTGGTGCGCAAGCTCCCGGAGAAGTCGCTGATCCACCTGTTGGAGACGCTGCTGGCGTGCCGCGACCCGTTCAAGTGCATCCTGCAGCCGTCGGATGCGGGCGGCGTGGACGCGATGATGCAGGAGAACGCGATCCTCGTGCTGGAACAGAGCGTCGACATCATCCTCGTCAACTCGCACCGCATCCTGCCGCTGAACCTGTGGGACCCGTTCCACATGTACGCGAAGCGGATCCTCTCGACACCGCTGAACGAGCTCAACATGCAGGGTCTGGTCGAGCGCGTGGTCGTGCACATCCTGCGCGTGTGCATCCGGCTGTTCCACGATGACAAGGTGCGGCCGAAGCTCGTCGCGACGCTCGAGATGCTGTTCGGCATGGACGACGACATGTACCAGGCACTGAGCGACCGCGTCGCGTCCGGGATCAACATGCTCT
This sequence comes from Globisporangium cystogenes, assembly GCA_023334215.1. Taxonomy (NCBI): domain Eukaryota; phylum Oomycota; class Peronosporomycetes; order Pythiales; family Pythiaceae; genus Globisporangium; species Globisporangium cystogenes. The sequence continues at coordinate 11,114 of JAASGM010000386.1, read as the reverse complement.
TGAAGGCGAACCTGGTGTACATGCACGACTTCCACGACTGGAAGGTCCTGCTCGGCATTCTCGAGAACGTCGTCGAGTTCAAGAGCGGCCGCGCGCCATGCTGGGAGAGCGTCAAGCTGCTGGCGGAGGGCGGGCACCTGACGGACGAGAACGTGACGCTCTGGATCGCGATCTGCCTCAAGTTTGTGCGCCACCGGACGCCGTACTCGGTGGACGCGCTGCGGCTGCTGCAGGGGCTCGCGAACAACGACAACGCGTACAAGATGGACGGCGGCGCGTGGCTCGAAGTCATGCGCGTGATGCTGAGCTACCTGAGCGACGACCGCGCGCCGATCGCCAAGACCGCGTGGGAGTGTCTGTACAACTCGCTGCTGCAGCCCGGCGCGCCGGTGTCGAAGGACACGTGGCAGCAGTGCTTCGAAGACGTGATCTTCGCGTTCGACGACCAGGTGCACGAGGGGCTCTGGAAGCACTCGAAGGACGCGCCGCTGCACAGCGTGACGCTGCTCTCGAAGACGTTCCTGCACAACCTGCCGGTGCTGCTCGAGCTGCCGCACTTCGGCGAGCTCTGGCTGAACGTGCTGCGGCGCCTCGCGACGAAGCTCGTGGTGGCGGGCTCGAGCGCCGCGACGTCGGCGAACGCGGTCGTGGTCTTCGAGACGACACTGCAGTCGCTCTACAACCTGCTGCTCGTGCTCAAGGCGGAGGAGGTGCTCGAGAAGGTGAGCAACCACGAGACGCAGCAGACGCTGTTCGAGGAGAGCTGCGCGGTGATCGACGAGGTCTGTCCGCACGTCAAGGACCAGCTCGGGCTCGTGCCGGTCGAAGTCGAAGTCGAAGTTGCAGCGGAGCCGCCAGCTGCGGACGCGGCAGACGCAGCAGTGGAGGGAGAGGCGACGCTCGAGTCTGGCGCTGGAGGCGAGCAGCTGGCGGCGGCGGCGGCCGACGTCGAGAACGCCCACGAACACCAGCCGGAGGGCCGCAATGGCACAGAACTGGAGACTGGAGGCAACGAAGCGGCCGATGCGACGGCGAGTGGCGTGGAAGCGGTGACGACGACGACGACGACATCGACGATTTCGAGTGCGTCGAGTTCAGAGTCGAGCAACCACGTCGGGACGGCGATCACGACGACTACGACGACCAGTTCGAGTTCGGTGGTGACGGCTTCGTCGTCGTCGGTGCAGGTGACCGAGTCGTCGGTGCAGGTGACCGAGTCGTCGGCGTACGCGAAGAAGGCGGCGGAGGGCATTTTGCAGGACGAGATCAGCGAAGCGGTGTGAGCTGGAAGGCGGAAGGCTGCACCACGTCACTCAAGTCGAGTTTGTTCCGAATCGCTGAGCCCATCTGGAGGCAATCGTTTATCTTTCTATTTGTATGCTGCAGTCTGCCCGCCGGTATAGCCCGCGATCTTTGGGCCGCGCTGATTGGCTGCCAGTTTTCGCGTGGTCGATTGCTCGGCATAGAAAAAAACATATATTTTCATAAAATAAATTTATGGAAAGCGAGCCAAAAACGGCAATCGCGGCTCACTCGCCAACTCGCCTGCAGCCCCGCAGTCTTCAGCAGCTCCTCCACCCGCCTCCTCCTCCTCCGATGGCGCCCGTCGACGCCGCCGCCACTTCCGCGCCACCCGCCGCCGCCGACGCCCCCGCGGCGGCCGTCGTGACCGCCAAGCGCGCGGCCAAAAAGCTCAAAAAGGGCGGCAAGCCCAAGGCCGACGCGGACGCCGACGGCGACGACGGCGCCGCCGCGCTCGCGACGATCGACCACCCGTACCTGAGCTTCCTGCACAAGCGCATCCGCCTCTACAAGAAGAAGATGGAGAAGATCCGCGCGCTCGAGGCGGTCGTGGCGGCGGACGGCAAGGTGCACGCCTGCTAAAGATGTGCTGCAGGCGACTCGGGAGCCGCTGCGCTGACAAGCGAACGTGTGGCGCACGCGCAGGTGCTGAACGAGCAGCAGCGGGAGCTCGTGGCGTCCAAGTTCGCGATGGAGAAGATCGTGACGGAGTTCGAGTCGCTCCGCGACCAGTTCGTCGAAGTGTTCCACCAGGTGCGTGCGTGTGCTTGTGAGCTTACGAGCTGGTTGATTGCGGTGGTGGCAGATGCAGAGGCAGCTGCTGACGCTGAAAGGTGGTGACAGGAAGAAGCGGAGAAGAAGGCGGCGCAGGAGACGCTCGCCGCAGCTGCCAAGGCGGACGAAGTTGACGCAGCAGGAGCTCCGACGGCGGCTGCGAAGACGGAGCCAGAGACACCGGCGGTGGTGATGGACGTGGCGGCGCCGGAGGTGACGGCTGTGGACGAGTCGACGGCCACGGAGGCGACGGGGGACGCGTTCGCGCACGTCGAAGACCTGCTCAAGACGCTGCACGTGGTGAACTTGCACCAGGCGCTCGGGAAGGAGATCCCGATGGTACTCGACTTCTTCAGCAAGGTGCTGCTGGGCAACACGCGGCCGGTGGCCGAGGTGTCGTTCGAGGAGAACCTGGCCGAGTCGCTCGCCGAGGCGAAGAAGTACCTCGAGCGCAGCGACAAGATCATGGCGTGCGACTCGACGTACAGCGACCTGCGCGCGATCGTGGACCAGCTGGCGCAGATGGACGTGCTGGCGGAGGTCGTGGAGACGCCGTCGGCGGCGGAGGAGGCGGATGAGGCAGAGGACGGCGACGACACGGCGGACAAGCTGCCGGAGATCAACTTCTTCACGGACTCTCTCCTGGACTCGGAGGACGCGGCCGACGACAACAACAGCAGCAGTAGCAACATGGCGCAGCTGGACGAGTCGACGGACGACAAGGTGGACGAGCGCGCGAACGCGCCGGAGGAGATCGAGGAGGTGACTGAAGGAGACGCCGTGAAGGAGGAAGTGGCCGCCCCACTGGTCGCGAGCGGCCTCGCGCCGCCGCCGTCGTCGATTCCTGCGCCGCCCATGTCGTTCGCTGCTGCGGCGGCGTCGACTCCGGCGAACGCGCCGGTGTCCGCGTGGGGGAAGGTGCCGCAGTCGGTGGCTCCGATCAGCAGCAGCAACAACAACAACAGTAGCAACACCAGCAGCAGCACCGACGGGACGGACGGCAAGCGCCGCCCGCGTCCTCAGGGCGGCCGAGGCAAGAACAGCAGCGCGAACGGCGACGGCGGCTTCAAGGGCGAGCGTCGCCCCCGACCGCAGCTCCCGGGCGACGAGAGCTCCGCGCCCCGCAGCAGCAGCAGCAACAACAACAACGGGAGCAGCAGCAACGGGAGCGGGAACCTTAGCAGCCGCCCGTCGGGGCTGAAGGACGAGCGCCGCCCGCGCGTCGACCGCGCGCTGCGGAAGCCCAACTCGGCGATCCACCAGCCGCCGCACGCGCACGCGAGCCCGCAGGCATAACGAGAGACAGGCCGACGGTCGAGCCGTCCAGGAAGGGAGGAGTCGCGTACGAGAGTGAGAGCCAAGAAGCGATTGATACACAAGCAATAGGTACCGAAGTTCTGTCTGGCTCTTGTGGAGGGAGATTCCTCCTCGCTGCTCTTGTATTCGCCAGTTTGGAAGAAGTGAGCCATCATGAGTCGCTACGCCGCGGGGCTCGCGGTGGCGCTCATGGCGGTGAAGATCGCCACGTGGCTGGCGCTCGCCCGCTTCTCCGCAGCGCCCGCGCTCAACGCCGCGTACGTCGCCGCGACGCTGCTGATGCTCTGGAGCTACGCGATGGCGGTGGGCGTCGTGCCTGCGCGCGCGCCGCCGCCCGACAGCCGCGTGCGAGACAAAGACGACGACTGCGACGACGGCGGCGAGGACGCTCTGCGCTACTGCGAGCGCTGCGACGCGCCCAAGGCACCGCTCGTGCACCACTGTTCGACGTGCCGGCGCTGCGTCTACCGCATGGTGCGTGCGTGTCCCGTGCGCAGCGCGAGCGAACGAGGGAGGGAACTGACCTCGTGCGTGCTGCCCACAGGACCACCACTGTCCGTGGACGAACAACTGCGTGGGCTGGGACAACAAGAAGCACTTTGTGCTCTTCCTGCTTTACACGGCGCTGAGCTGCCTGCTCTTCAACGCGATCGTGGGCGGCGCGAGCGGCGCCGGCGCCGACGTGGCAGCGCTGCTGCTGCTCACGTGGACGCTCTCGCTGCTCGTGGGCGTCGTGCTCGCGGGCTACCTGCTCTTCCACGTGTGGCTGCTGCACCGCGGGCTCACGACGTTCGAGTTCCTCATGCACCAGCGCGGCGAACTGGCTGACACGCCGCTGCTCTACAACGTCACCGTGTACTTTGGCACGAACGTGGCGCTCTGGTGGCTGCCGGTGGCGCCAGCGCTCGACGCGCGCATGGGCGGCGGTAGCGCTGGCGAGCGCGAGCGTGAGACGCGGCAGCTGATGGTGTGACGGGGTGGGGAGTGGAATGTATCATTGGCTTGCGAATGCGCGTGTCGAGTGCCCTGCTGAGCGCTCCTGCAGGTGGGGGAGGGGGAGGGCGACTCACTTGTCCTTCTTCTTGTCCTTCTTCTTCTTCTTGTCCTTCTTGCGCTTCTTGCGCTCCTGCTGAAGGTCGTCGAGCGTCGCACGGTAGCCCACGAGCTTGGACTCGTAGAGCTGCTCGAGCTCGCCGGCCATCTGGAACACGGGCTCGCCCTCGCGGTTGAACGTCTTTGCGTTCGCGACCAGGAGCTTGATGTCGCTCGTGAACTGCTCCACGCGCGCGTACTCGGCCTTCTCTACCTTCTCCTACTCGCAGCGGGATTGTGTGACGTCAGTTGCCAATCAATATAACCCATCATATAACCCGCCCACACTCACCGCCCTATTTCACATACACTCTCACATGCACCGCACCTTCATCCGCGTGAGGTCCATCGGCTCCTTGACGTAGTCGAAGTAGTTGGGCACGCCGAGGCGCTTGCAGTTCTCGCGCGTGATTTTCTGTGCGCAGCTCGCGTCAGTCAGTCAGTCAGACGCGGGCGCCGTGCGAGCCGCCGCGTGAAGAGCCGCACCTGGATAAACGGGTTCGCGGCCTTCCCGCTGACGATCCAGCCGGCCCACGTGAGCCCGCGCAGCTCCGTGACGAGCGGCGCCAGCAGCGTCTGCAGCACTTGCGCGTCCTCGCGCTCGCGCTTCTTGCGCTTCTTCTCCTTCTTCTCCTTGCGGTCCTTCTCGTCCTTGCTCCGGTTCTTGAGTTTCTCGTCCTGCAGCTGCCGGTCCTTCTGGCTCGGCGGCGGCGCGTGGATCAGCCCCGACGCCTTCTCTGTACCACCAGCAGTGCGTCACACGTGAGCTTTCCTGGCCCTCTAATCTAATACGAAGCACCGCGACGAGCGTACGGTTCTTGAGCGTGTGCAGCACGGGGCCGCTCTTGCTGGCCGCCGGCAGCTGCAGCGCGCTCTTCACGACGTTCTCCGGCAGCGGCTCGATCGGCCGGTCGAACGGCACGCCGCGCAGCAGCTCCAGCAGCCCGCCGCGCGCCTCGGGCGCCGCCGCGGCCCCCACGCCGCGCAGCAGGTGGTGGTACGTGGTCGGCAGCTCGGTCTTCGCCATCTTGGCGCGCTGCGGCTCGAGCGCGAAGTGCCGCATGAGCGCGTGGTAGTCGACGCCATCCGGCTCGACTGGGCGTTCACACACGACGGCGGCGGGTGAGCTGGTGCGACAGAGCCGAGAGGTCTGCGCCGCGAAGACCATCCACATTACTGCACGCACTGTTGTCCGTGCCGCGCAGCAGGTAGAGCGCCTCCGCGCCGGCCGCCGCAGCTGTCGAGTAGTTTGGACGCACGACCACACACATCGTCGTCAGCTCCTGTCGTCTGCGCTTCGTGAGCGCGGAGGTGGCGGCGCGCTAGCACTCGATGAGCTCATGCGACGACACACCTTCGGCCATAATGTGAGAATGAGAAGCGAGCAATAGGGGAAATACTTAGTGACAAAAAACAGGGATTCGTTAAGTTCGAATACTGAGTTGTGTTATCAAAATACTCACCTTTTTCACTATCGAAAGATCGGCAAAAATGGTGGCGGAGCAGGATGAGGTGGTCGTGTACGCGGCGCTGGGCACGAACCTCGGTACGAGGATCGCTCGATGCCATGTGGGCGAACGTACATGCGCTGCTACTAACGTACACCTGCTAACGCACCGCAGGCGACAAGCTGAGCAACCTGGAGGCGGCGATCGCGCAGCTGCAGACACTTGCTGGTTTCGTGCTCGAGACCTCGCGGCTCTTCTGCACGGCGCCGCAGTACGTGGCGGACCAGCCGGCATTCTTCAACATTGTGCTGCGGCTCAAGACGACGCTGGCGCCGGCCGCGCTGCTCGAGGTCTTCAAGCGCATCGAGCGCGACGTCGGTCGCGTCGAGAGCTTCCGGTGCGCAGCTGCTGCTGCTGGTGCGTCGGAGAAACGGGTGGACAGGAGCGATCTGAAGCTGCTGGGCGCTGCTTTGTTGCGCGGCGGAGCAGCTACGGCCCGCGCCTGATCGACGTCGACGTGCTCTTCTACGGCGACGAGGTCGTGACGACGGAGACGGCGGACGGGCCGCTCATCGTGCCGCACGAGCGCCTGCACGAGCGCGACTTCGTGCTCGCGCCGTTCTGCGACCTCGCGCCGGGTGCGTCGCCATGCGCTGCTTCAAGGGCTTCTGCGTGCACCAAACTGACGTTGGCGACGCGCAGAGTTCGTGCACCCGAGGCTGAAGCTGACGATGCGCGAGCTGTACGCCCGCCTGATCGCGTCGCACGGCGGCAGCGCGTTCGAGGCGCCGGTGCCGCTGCTGCCGGTGGTCAAGTCGTCTCCGTGGCAGCTGGGGTCGAAGACGTTCGTCATGGGCATCCTGAACGTCACGCCGGACAGCTTCAGCGACGGCGACGACCTGAAGACCGTCGAGGACGCGGTCGCCCGCGCGCTCGAGATGGAGAGCAAGGGCGTCGACATCCTGGACATCGGCGGCGAGTCGAGTCGCCCTGGAGCGCAGCCCGTGAGCGTCGAGGAGGAGCTTCGGCGCGTGCTCCCTGTGATCGCCGGCATCCGCGCGAAGAGCGCGATCCCGATTTCGATCGACACGACGAAGGCCGCGGTCGCCCGGCAGGCAGTCGACGCCGGCGCGAGTGTCGTCAACGACATCTCCGCCGGACTACAAGACGCCGACATGTTCGCGACTGTCGCGGCCCTCCGCGTGCCGGTTCGTGTGCACTCTTGGGTGATGCAGTGGCGGCAGTTGCTCAGACTGCGGGGCTCGATGACTGTGTGCGCGTCTGCAGATCGTCCTGATGCACATGCGCGGAACGCCGCAGACGATGACGACGCTCAAGGTTCGTGTTTGATCTCCTCCGTCGTCTGGCGCTTCCTTCCTTGCGCTCTGACGGCGGCGTGTGCTCCAGCAATACGAGGACGTGGTGACGGAGGTGGCGGACGTGCTGGACGAGCGCGTGCAGGCGGCGATCGCCGCCGGGATCTTCACGTGGAACATCGTCGTGGACCCGGGCATCGGGTTCGCGAAGGCTGGCGAGCTGAACCTACAGCTCCTGCGCGAGCTCTCGCGCGTGAAGAGCGCTTGTCGTGGGCTGCCAGTGCTGGTGCGTCATCGCTCTCACACTCTCGCCTCGTGGCTCGGAAGGCGAACTGGACGATCTAACAACCTGTCGGGTCGCGAACAGGTCGGCGCGTCGCGCAAGGGCTTCATCGGCGCGATCTGCGGGAAGCCGGACCCAAAGGACCGCGCGTGGGGCACCGCGGCCACGTGCTGCGCCGCGATCGCGCAAGGCGCCGACCTTCTGCGCGTCCACGACGGCCCCGAGATGGTCGACGTCGCGAAGATGGCGGACGCGATCTGGAGACGCGGCGTGTGATCGTGCGGTTTGGCACGCGACCACACCCGCCTTCCGGTGACTTCGTCGTCTCCTGCCCGTCAACCAACCACCAGCTCGGCGTGCGTGTACACGACGCCCGGCAGCATCTCAGCTCCCCTTGAACGATGGCAAGCGGAGCTGTTCACACCTACTGTTCCTCGCAAGGCTTCTCGAGCTTTGAGAGCCGATACGATGCTGCCAGTGTCCTGTCGACAGTTCGCCTCGTGTGAGTGCTGATGGCCAGCGGAAGGCTTGTTGGAGCTCGCCTTTCACGCGAAGCTCTTGGAGACATGGGCTCTCCAGCTGGGGCACATCAGAGTTCGAGCCAGGTGAACACTGTCAGGCTCACTGTCGACCAGCGAACAGTCGCACTCGTCGACCTGTCTGCCTCTCAGCCTCTCGCTGCCTCCTCGGACGGAGAACTCGTCGCAAGCATGTCGGACGCCGACGCGGACGAGTTCGCGCACGACGAGAGCAGCCTGCGAGACGCGGAGCCCGTGTACTCGAGCGAGACGCCGCACTTCGACACGCTCTTCGGCCGCTACGACGTCGGCAACGAGTGCGCTGCTGCTGCTCTCCACCTTCTTGTCCTGGGATCTCACGGGCGGCTGCTGTGCGTGCAGCTCGATCGGCACCGAGCACCTCGGCAGCCTGCTGCTCGACATGGGCTTCAACGCGGCGCCGCGCGTGCTCGACCGCGCACTCGACGACATGGACCCGAACGCGACCGGCGAGATCTCCAAGGTGCTCGCTCGGTCCTCATCGAGGCGCTCGGGGCCCGAGTGTGTGTGTGTGTATGTGTGTGTGGCTGACTCGCTCGCTCGCTCTCTCGCGGCAGCTGACGTTCCTCGAGTGGTTCGAGGAGAACGCGGACGACATCGAAGCGCCGCAAGCGCCAGCGCCGGCGTCCGCGGCGCCGCGCAACCGCCAGAGCGACGAGTCGATCAGCGAGCTGCAGAGCGCGACACTGGACGCCAAGAACGCGCGCAAGTGCGCCGAGGCCGACGCGCAGCTGCTCGCGAATCGGCTCGCGCACCTGCGGCAGGAGGAGGCGCGCGCGCAGCGGCGCATCGAGGAGGCGACCCGCCGGTCGCGCGAGATCGAGGGCGTCAAGAAGCGCAACCTCGAGCACCAGCGCGCCAAGCAGCGCATGCTCGAGCAGATGCAGCGCGACATCAGGCAGGCGTGCGAGTCCAACAGTGCGTCACGCGTGACGCGCTGAGACGGGGCGATCTGGTTCGGAGCCACCTGACGCTCACGTGGTGGGTGATGCGGCGCAGACTCGGCGGCGGCGCTCTCGCGCGAGCGCAGGAACCAGAACCTGTCGATGATCCACTCGATGCGCTCGCAGCTCGTGCAGGAGACGCGCGAGGAGCGGCAGGCGAACCTCTCGGCGATCCAGCGCAAGCGCGACCAGGGCCAGCACGAGCTCTCGCAGCGGTCGCGCGAGATCCGGTCGCAGGAGCAGAGCGCGCTCAAGCGCCGCGAGCTGCTCAAGAAGAAGCAGGAGAAGGAGCTCGTGCGGAAGGCACACGAGAGCCTCGCGCTCGAGCACCAGCGGAAGGTGCGTCGCTTCGTAAGCAGCAGGAGCCTTGCGAGGCTTGCAGGGGGATCGTCGTCGCTCACCTGTCGACGCGTCGCGCGCAGCTCATGTCGGAGAAGCTCATCAAGCAGATGGAGGTCGAGGAGGCGCAGCTCATCGAGCGGCTGCGCGTCACGCAGGAGATGCAGCGCGCGGCGTTCGAGCACCTCGAGTTCGTCATGCAGGACGACTGAGCGGCGACGCCTTCGAGCCAACGTTCTTCCGAGCAGCAGCAGCCGCCATAGCGACGCAGGCGCTGGAAGCACCGAACGCCTCCCTTCCTTCTCCGTCGTCACCTCTCGCTGCAGCCGTCATCTACAGGCGACTCGCCGCGCCGAGCGTCGGCGGGAAGTGCTCGCTCGCCGCCTTCACGACGTCCTGCGCGCAGCCCCACTGCAGCGTGTGGCCCGAGCCGGCGTGGCCGTAGTTGTGGATCACCAGCGCGCCGCTTGCCGAGCGCAGCGGGTCGAGCTCCACGCGCGCGCTGTTTGTGCGGCCCGGACGCAGCCCCGCCGCGTGGCCGAGCACCGTGCTGCTGCGCACCTCGGGGTTGAGCGCGCAGCAGCGCTCCCAGATCGCGCGCACGTCCTCGGCGCTGTTCTCCTCCGACCAGTTGCCCGACTGCACCGTGCCGCCGAGCACGACCTCGCCGCCGGGACGCGGCAGGATGTACGTGTGCTGCCCGTTCGGGTGCACGACCATCGCGAACTGCGTGATCTTCGGGTTGAACGCCTTGATCGTCTGCCCGCGGATCGGGAACACCGAGTCGTCGCGCGCGAGCGCCTTGGCGCCGAGCCCCGTGCAGTTCACGAGCACGTCGCAGTCGATGTCGCCCAGGTCCGCCACGCGCCGGAGCTCCAGCGAGCCGCCGAGCTGCTTGATCTGCGCGTGCAGCCACTTCATGAGGGTCCTATGACCGACCAGCACCACACGTTCGGTCGTCAGTCCACCCCGCCCGTTCGTCGCATCAGCGCCGCCATCGCCCGGGAACACGCACGTGGGGTTGTACACGATCGTCTCGAACGCGAAGCCGTGCGCCGTGTCCGGTGCCACCTGCCGCGCCTCCTCCGCGCTCAGCAGGCGGAAGTCGCGCACGCAGTGGGCCCAGTACGGGTGTACGACCGCCGGCGCACCGGCACCCGACACGTCCACGCCGCGCACGAAGTGGATGCCGGTCGCCTGCTCGCCGTGCTGCTCCAGCACCCGCGTGAGCCACGCCATGCTCGCCTCGCACCACTCGCTGCGTCGCCAGTCACGTCAGTGTCCTTGCCTTCCACATCCCCCTCATCGTACGCATCGCATCACAGAGAGAAAGAGAGAGAGAGAGAGAGAGAGGAAATGCTGCACGCACCGCGGCTTGTGCGGGCTCGCGTTCTCCGGCAGCGCGAACGGCATCCAAATGGCGCCAGCCACGTGCGACACGAGCCCCTCGGCGCGCTCCGCCACCACGCGCACGTCGCGGAAGCCGCTCTCGAGCAGCGCGAGCGCGGACGTCAGGCCCGAGATGCCGGCGCCGAGCACCACGATGCGCGGAGACGCGTTCATTGCGTCGAGCTCTCCCAGCCGCAAGTTTTTCGCGAAATGTCAACCTGGAACAGATCTTGAACAAAGAACATATTCAAGGCTTGAATCTTGAGTGCTGAGAGCTGAGAGCTGAGAGCTGAGAGCTGAGAGCTGAGAGCTGAGAGCTGAGAGCTGAGAGCTGAGAGCTGAGAGCTGAGAGC
>JAASGM010000385.1:0-21272 GCA_023334215.1 Globisporangium cystogenes | reverse complement strand
GCCGATCACACTCATCTCGTGACTGATCACCACTGCAGCAACAGGCAGCCATGCAAACTGCAGCGAGCTCTCGGGACGCCTTGCAGGCCGCCGCCTTGCATGCCACGAGACGATCGACAAGCAGCAGTTAGGCAGATCGCGCTCTTCAATGCCCTGACGACCTTTCGGCCACTTCGTGCTCTCAGCTCTCAGCTCTCAGCTCTCAGCTCTCAGCTCTCAGCTCTCAGCCGCTGATGGACCTCCATCACGCGCTCGCTGGCGCGGCGAACGCTGCCGTCGTCACCGAGCGCGAGCTCTTCCCAGCACTCGCGCCTGCAGCCGCGCGAGACGGCGAGAGCAGCAGCAGCTCTTCCGCCCACGCGCTGCCGCCCGTGCGCCGCAGCGTCGCCAGCCCCAGCGACGAGCGCGGCGCAGCGGCGGCGGCGGGCGGAACCCCTCGACCTCGCGGGCCGCAGCGCACGCCGCTTTCGCTGCTGAACGCGCGGCCCGTGGCGGCCGACGACCTCGCGGCCGTCTGGCGCTTCCTCGTCCACTGGACGCAGGCGCAGCTCGCAATGGAGGCGCCGGCCGCGATCCCGCGCTTCGGCACCGTGAGCCTCAAGGCGCACGCGCTCAGCATCCGCATCCCGCACTTTGGTACAGCAAACGACGAAGAGCTAGTGTTCTTGACGCTGCGTACGATGTGCTCATCTAAGCGTGCGGTGGCGCTGCTCTTCAGAGCCCGACCCGAGCTTCCTGGACGCGTTCGGGCTCCAGGCAGCAGGCGGCGCTGCTGGCGGCGGCAGCGCAGACAAGCAGCACGCGTCTGCCGTGTTCGCGTTCAGCTACCTCGAGATGGCCGCGTGTTGCGGGAGCGCAGTGGACGCCGCGACGGCGCAGGAGTGGCTGCAGGCGGCGGTGCAGCGGATCGGCCAGGCGATGAACCAGCGCCAGCACGTGCGTGCGAGTCGGGCAGGAGGAGGGGCGAGCACGCGTACCGACCGTGTGACGCGCGCTATGCGCTGCAGGTGGAGCTCAACTTCAGCGTCGGGGTGATCGCGTGCGTGGACCGCGTGGTCGACTCCCAGATGATGTCGCGCGCCACGGTGCGTACGGCAGTCGATGCAACGGAGTCGCGGGTCCGCTGGGTCCTTGACTTGACACGCTGGAGCTGGCCGACCAGGGCGCCTCGCCAACGCTCGCGTACGAGATCCGCACGGGCGAGAGCGTGGTGAAGAGGAGCATCCTCAGCAGGAAGGCGGCCGCTCCGCCGAAGCCAAAGTGCGTCCCAGCACGCGCGTGCTCGAGCGGTGTTGCGTCTGTGTCGCGAGGACTCATCGCCGCTCTCAACAGGAGCTCGTTCCTCACGAGTGGGGACTTCTCCCAGGCGATCCAGGTGCACCCGGCGTACGAGAGCGCCAGCGCCGTGCCGAGCTTCAAGTTCGACCTCATGCTGCCACGCAGACCACCGAGCAGCCAGCAGCTCAAGCGCAAGGACAGCAACGCGGCATCGCTCGCGCAAGTCGCACGCGTGAAGGCGTCGCCTCGAGCGCAGCGCTTGCAGCGAGCGCCGGGAGGCGACCACGCGCAAATCCAGCGGCCGGAGCTTCCGGACGCTCGCGAGTGGAGCGCGATCGTCGGCGCCGACTCTCCGACGCTCTTCGACCCGCTCAGCCGAACGCTGTGCGTCGAACCGGACCAGAACACCGCGTTCCTGCAGCCGAGCAACCGCATCGCGACCAACTACACGCCGACCGCCGGGCTCCTCATGATGCAGACGGTCGTGGCGGCGAACGGCAACGTGTCCAAGGCTGCTGCCGCGGGGCTGGTATTCTACGAGCCGCCAGCCCTCCGATCTGCCGCTGGCACGCCGACAGATCTCCGGAGCAGCCAGCCTCGCGTCGTCCAGGCTGGCTTGCTGTGGACTTCGCCTGGGTCATCGCCCCGAAGGCTGGGGTCGATACGGCAGCAACCTCCATCGGACCGTCTTGCTAGCAGCAGCGCTGTCGAAGCATCCGGACTCTCGTCCTCGCGCGACGCCGAGTCCGAGGAGAGGTACTTCGCGTTCATCGGCGGCGACGATCAGCTCGTCGAGCGGCGGTGGCTGTGGCCCATCGCGCAAGAGCTCATCGACCGCATCGTCTCGTCGGCCGTCAAGTACCTCGTCGAGGCGCCGAGCGGCCACATGCTGCGGATCCTGGAGGCGGCGCAGCACGAGTTCGTCGCGAACTACTACGTGAGCGCGAAGAAGGCGATCGTGGACTACCTGCTGCTGCGGGAGCAGTCACGTGCTCGTCTCGGCATTCCGCTCGGGACGCCTCGCCACGCTGCGCTCCCAGCGCACTGGAAGTGGGGGAGCAGCGACGGGAACAACGGCTGTCTCGACGACCTGAAGTTGCTCGTGGCGAGGCAGCAAGCGAGTGCGCTTCCAGTGGCGACGCCAGCACTAGCGAGTGAGAAGAGGCCGCAACAGCGTGCAGTGCAGCACGCCGCCGCTCTTGCGGGCGACGCTAAGGCGCGGCGCCGACAGCGCGTGAAGGCGAAGCTCAGCGCGATCTACATGCTCTCAGACCCGATCCTGCGCGCGCTGCAGCTCGTCTGGCACGAAGTCGAGCCGGCCTTGCTGCTCGTGAACCTCCCGAGCGAGGAAGAGCTCAGCTCGCGCACCACGCTGCTCGACCTGCACGAGTTTGAGACCGAGCAGCTGCGCCACGCCGCGGGGGTGAAGGCCTACTTGATGGAGATCTGGTACGGAAGAGCGCGGGCGGTCGTCGAGGACGCGGTGCGAGCGGAGTTGGGCTTGTCGCGCTACTTCCCGTCCGCAGCTGCCGAGCAGCGGATCCGCCACCTGTTCGACGCGATCGCGACTCTGATGTCGCTCCAGCTCCGCTCGCTGGTGGTCAAGTCCGTGAAGGCGTACATCGCGTTCTTCGAGCTCTTCGCATACTCGTCGAGTGCCGAAGACGCCGTGCATAGTGGTGGTGGTGCTGCTGCTGCTGGAGAGGCCGAGACGTTCGCTGCTTCTGAACGCGAGCAGCCGTCGCAGCAACACCGTCAGACGCTGCCGCGTTACTCGGGTCTGCTCCTGTCGATGGAGCTCCGCAACAACGAGGTGCAGGTACGCGAACCCTGCGCTCTGTTGGGCGAGTCGGACGCTAGTGGTGCTCAGCGACGCTGTGTTGCGGTCGCCAGTTCCGCGACGCGCTCGAGGACATCCCGAGCCACCTGCTGAGCGTGCTCCACAACATGCCGCAGCTGTTCCAGAACGTCGGGCGGGTGGAAGCGCAGTTCGCCAACGTGCCGCAGCTCTCGACGCCGAGGAGCTCGCCGTTCTTGTGGAGCGTGGCGTCGCAGGAGGACGACGTCGTGCTCGCGACGATCCGGATCCGAGAGGTCGTCGAGCGCAACCTGAGCCGCCTCCGCGAGCTGCGCGCGGGCTACGCGGAGTTCGCACAGATGCACCGCCACGTGCACTCGGTCGACACGCTGGAGCTGGCGGAGCACGCGGACGTCGCAGTGTGTCGCGCCGAGATGGAAGCCGTGCGGGCGGTGGCGGCGCGCATCGCAGCGGAGACGCACGACAAGGCGTACGCGCGGCTCTTCTGCGTCAGCTGCAGACTCGTCAACGCGAAGCTGCTCGCGGGACTGGCGCAGTGGACGAACGCGCTGCTGTTCGTCTTCCAGGAGCACACGTCGCGGCTGAACGGGGAGCTGCGGCACGAGTACAAAGACGTCGCCGCGCGCTTGGCGAAGAAGCCGATGGACCTGTACGAGCTGGTGGACGCCGAGGACTTCGTCACCTTCCTCAAGACGACCAAGATCAGCGAGCTGCAGAGTAAGGCGGACGCGATCCAGGAGAGGATCCGGTTCCTGCTCTTCGACCGGGGCAGCGTCCGAGTCGACAGCCTAGAAGACGAGAGCGACGGGTCCGCTGCCAACGAGGGAGAACGTAGAGCTGCCATGTCCAGCGCTCAAGCTCCGCTCTCGCCGCCGTTCCGCTTGTCTCCCGACCTCCTCGCGACGACCGTGAAAACGATCAAGTGGCGAAGCCACATCGCTACGCTGCTCCACGACGCTGAGGCATCGCTCGTGAACGAGCGCGCTCGCATCGAGACCATCTTCCTGGCCAAGCGGACGCGGTTCCAAGCCGAGATCGAGGAGTTCGACAGCGAGGTGAAAGGGTTCGCGAAGAAGGGCGACCTGCGCCACGCCGCGACGTACGTCGTGCAGCTCGCGAAGATGAAGGACACGCTCTTCTCGTTCCGCAAGACGATGGACGCGGTCGTCGAGGAGGAGGCCAAGCTCCAGTGGAAGACGACGGACTTCAGCAAGCTCGACGACATCGCAGAGGAGATGGAGCCGTACGAGCAGCTCTGGAAGACCGCGCGTGAGTTCCGTGAGATGAGCTCGCGGTGGCTGCGCGGCAACGTCTTCGAGCTCGAGCCGGACGACGGGATGCAGAGCCTGCACCAGATGCTGGCGGTCGTCTCGAGCGTCTCGAAGCTCCTGCACTTGAACTCGGCTGCGACGGCCATCACCGCCGAGATGGTGAAGAAGCAGATCGCGGACTTCCGCGAGAACGCGCGGCTCGTGGGGGCGATCCTGAACCCGTCGATGAAGGCGCGGCACCTCAAGGAGGTCGCGGCGCTTGTCGGCGTCCCGCTCGACCCGGCGGAGCCCGTGACGCTGCTCAAGCTGCTCGAGAGCGGCGCGTTCGACCACTTGTCCAAGATCCTGGGCATCAGCCAGAACGCGACGCAGGAGAAGCACGTGGAGGACGCGCTGGCCGAGATCGCCGTCGAGTGGAACAGCGTCCGGTTCGAGTTCAAGCCTGCGAAGAAGGAGCAGCAGCACGGGAGCGCTGGTCGGCGTCAGTCCGGCCAGCTGCCAGCACGGACGTCAACCTCGACAACCTCCGGTGGAGCTCCTATCTTAGCAAAGGAGGTGAAGACCGAGCTGAGCGCGCTGCTGCTGCGGGCGGGCGTCGAGGAGACGCAGTGCGTGATCGAAGACAACCAGGTGCGTCTGCAGTCGCTGCTCTGCCTGCAGCACGCGACGCCGTTCGCCCAGGAGATCGCGTCGTGGCTGCAGTTCACGCAGAACGTCCGCTGGCTGCTCGATCTGCTGGGGGCCGTGGGCCGCGTCTGGAAGGCGCTGAGCCCGCTCTTCGCAGCGAACGTAATCGACGCGAGCTTGAAGGAGGCCAAGCTGTTCGCGACGGCCGACCAGCTCTTCAGGCGGATCGTCTCGGAGCTCCAGCAGCAGCCGCTGTGTCAAGACGTCGTCCCGCGCGTTGTCCTGAGCAAAGCGGACGCCAGTGGGACAGCAGCAGCGAGTTCGCGTGCCGATGAGATGCTGGCTGATCTCCGCGCGTGCCTCGAGCTGCTCGAGGCAGCGAAGGAGAACCTGCGCGTCGGGCTCGATGAGAAGCGGCTCGCGTTCGCGCGCCTGTGCTTCCTGTCCGACCATGAGCTGGTGCACGTGCTCTCGTGCCGCAGCGCGACCGGCGCGGTGCATCTCGAGTCGCCAGAGCTCTGGGGGAACCTGTCCGGGTGCTTCCCTGCGATCCACTCGGTGCGCGTCAACGCGTCGCGGGAGATCACGGCCGTGAGCAGCAGAGCGGGCGAGACGCTGTCGCTGGGCATGCCGATCGCGACCGCGGCAGTCACGATGACGACCTGGCTCGCCAAAGTCGAGACGACCATGGTGACGATGCTGCACGCGTCCATCCGCGCGGCGATCAGCGACGCGAGTCGCAAGGAGTTCCGCAAGTGGTGTCTGCTGTGGCCGGAGCAGGTCCTCTGCGTCGCGATCCAGCAGACGTGGACGCTCCAGTGCGAGCAGGCGCTGCGCAAGCCGAGCGCGCAGGAATGCCTGAGCACGTGGGAGGCAGTTGCTGCGAGCCTGCGCGAGAAGCACGTGGCGGTGGCGAAGGAGCTGAAGGGCGCGACGCACGCGCACATCCGCGTGTCGCTCTCGAACGTCTTGGTGTTGTTGCGCCACCTCCAAGACGTCTCCGTTGCGTCGACGCAAGAGCTGCGAACCAGCGCGTCGGAGGAGTATCAGCCGTCGGTCAGTGCTTCAGACGGCGCCAGCAGTGTGGCGTCTGCATCAGCATCGCCCTCAACGCGCTGCGTAAGCCTCGCGTGGCTCGCGCAGCCGCGATACTACTACGAAGAGAACACGTTCTGCGTGAAGATGGCAAGCGCGTCGATCCCGTACGGCTTCGAGTACCTCGGGAACAAGTCTCCGACGTTCTTCCTCACGCCGCTGACTCTGCGCTGCTTCCAAGCGATCGCGCAGACAGCGACGGTCTTGGGCCGAGGCTCGTGCCTCGAAGGCGCCGCGGGCGTCGGCAAGACCGTGCTGGTCGGTGCGCTGGCGCAGACGTGCGGTCAGCTCCACGTTCGCTTCGCGTGCGGGAACGCGCGCTCGTTCGCGCTTCTGCTCCAGTTCGTTCGAGGCGCTGCGGCGTGCGGCGCGTGGCTTGCGATGGAGAACTTCCAGGTCGTCGACAGCGCGCAGGTGGCCACTGTCGGGTACTTGTGCGCTCAGGTCATGGACGCGATCGCAGCCAAGCAGAGCCACTGCACGCTGCTGGGCGACAAGGTGCGCATCAAGCGCAGCTGCCACTTCTCGATCCTGCTGCAGGGCGGCGACGGTGGGAGCGTCGCGCGTGCCGACGGCGCGCGGTTCTTCTTCAAAGCCATCGAGGTGTCGACGCCGGATCTTGAGGTCGTGGCGGAGCATCTGCTGCTGCAAGGCAGGTTCGTCAACGCGGTGACCCTCGCGAAGCTCGTCTGCGTCGTGCTGTCCGCCTTCGAGCACGACGTCCGTGCGGACGCGATGCAAGCGGGGGTCCTCAACCTGCGGTTCGTGCGGCGCGTCGTAAAGCGCGCGGTGGAGCTGAGCTGGAGAGCATCCGCGACGCAGCCGCCAGCGGCGTCGTCATCTGCGCGCTCCGACAAGGCGTCTCTGTTCAGCACTAGTGTGTACCAGGACAGAACGTTGATCGCGGCTCGGAAGTCGTCGAACGACGCGCTCGACTCGCACGAGGTCGAGAAGCTGGAGCAGAAGCTCGTGTGCCTTGCGCTCCGCGAGGAGCTGAGCGCCGTGACGCCGGCTGCGCACCTCGAAGTCGTCGACTTCATGCTCCGAGACGTGGCCGCGAACTCACTCGCACGAGAGCTCCGCGCGGCCGGGAGCTTTCGGCTGGCGCCGCGGCTCATGCCACCGCCAGCCGTCGCAGCGACACCGTTCGAACAGCAGCGGGGAGTCGAGGAGCTCACGCAGCAGCAGCAACAGCAGGAGCCGGTCACACTCGAAGACGCTGTCGAGCAGCGAGTCCGGACGCACGAGTCGGCTTGCGTCGCGTTCGGGCCTTCGTTCGGTCTGAAGATCGTCCAGCTGCTCCAGACGATGCGAGCGACGCGGGTCGCCTTGGTGTCGGGCGGCGTCCAGGCGGGCAAGACGGCGCTGTACAGTGCGCTCGCTCGGACGTTGTCCCACATCGCAGAGAAGGAGCACGCAGACCGAGCGGCGAAGTCTCCGAGCACGCGCTTCAGCTCGCTCGAGGTGGTTGCGCTCACGCGGAGCGTCGTGTTGGTGCCGCGCGCTCTGACGCTCGTGAGCCTCTTCGGCACCGACGCTGAACACTTTGGCAACACGTTGCTCGCCAGCCTCGTCCGAGACGCCAAGCGCTGCCACGAGCACAGCTGCGTGCAGACGTGGCTCGTCCTCGACGGAGACCTCGCGTCGTCGTGGTGCGAGTTGCTGTTGTACCTTGTTGAGGAGCTCCAGGACGACGAGGTCGCCGGCCACCGCAAGGGCTTGCAGCTTGCGTCCGGGAAGCGGGTGCTTCTCCCGCGCTGCGTGCGGCTCGTGCTGGAGACAACGCAGCTCTCGAACGTGTCGCCGTCGTTCCTGACGCGCGTCGGGGTGGTGAACGTCGGGACGGCGGCGCCGCGCGAGTGGCGCGGGGTGTACGAGGCGTGGAAGCTGCTGCACGAAGACGAGTTCGCGGAGCTCGCGGGCGAGATCTTCGCCATCGTCGACGCGCTGCTCGAGGAGACCGTCGAGGCGGCGCTCGAGTTTGTGGAGAAGGCGTTCCAGCGCGGGTTCCCGCAGCTCCGCGTCGCGCGCTTCAAGGCGCTGCTGGCGCTCTTCCACAGCGCGATGCGCCAGTCGTGGGCCAAGATGAGCTCGATGGTGAGCGGCAAGCAACGCAGGACCGCGGTCCACTGCTTCTACCTCCAGGCGATCGTCTGGGGGGTCGGCGGCACGAGCGACGCGCACGAGCGGCAGCGCTTCCACGAGTTCCTGCGCCACTGGATCATCCACGGCCCGCACGCGTCGCAGTCGTCGCTCAAGCGCGTGCTCGTGCTCTTCTTTCCGAGCGGCACGACGGGAACCGCCCAGGCGACGAGCGTGCAGACCGGCGCGACGAGCTCGCTGGGCCACAGCGCGAACCGAGCGCTCCACGCGGCGGCCAAGGACGCGATCTACGCGTTCGGGTTCTCAGTCGAGTACGGGCTCAAGTGGATGCGCTGGACCGAGTACTACGAGACCTGGCTCCAGGCGCAGGCGAGTTTGAGCGCCAGTGGCGGCAGCGACCGCCGTGGTCACAGCGGCGACTCCAGTGAGAGCGCGATGGGGACGCTCATGGACCTCGTGGTGCCGACTGGTCCGATGGCGGCAGCGATCTGCCAGATGAACCAGTTGCTCATGGCCAACTACCCGGTGCTTCTCGACGGCGTGGCGGACAGCGGCAAGAGCGTGTGCGGCGCAGCGTGGCTCACGCTCAACGACGCGTTCTCACGCGCTCAGGCGGCCACCGAGGCGACGATGCAGCCGAGCTTTGGCGCCGTCGGCGAGAGCGACCCGAGCGCTGTCACGCAGTTCCAGCAGGTCTTCATGGGCCACAGCACGACGTCAGCCGACGTCCTCGACCAGATCGCGATGATGCTGGAGCGGCCGGCGCGTGATCGCCATACCGCAGGACCCAAGCCCGACACGACGGCCGACTCGGCCGGACAGCACGGCGAGTTCCGCCGCATGACCGTGCTGAACGCGCGCCAAGACGCGAGCGGCAGAGCGCGCAAGCGGATGTCCTTCGTCTTCATCGACGACCTGCACTGCGTGGACGCCGAGGCGCCGATGGACTCGCCGCTCGAGCTCTTGCGCATGCTCGTGGAGCATCGCCAGGTGGTCCACCCGCGTGCGCACCGCGTGGTCTCGTGCGCCAACATCCTCCCGTTCGCCGCGATCCAGGCGACCTGCGCGTTCCGCGCCGACAGCGTCGGCCACCGGGACGTCGTTCGCCTGACGAGCCGCTTCGTGCGCGTGGCGCTGCCGCCGCTGACCGACGCCGAGGTCGCGAGCATCTGCCTCGCGATCGCGTCGCCGGTGACCGATGTCTCTGCGCTGCAGCTCTCCGCTCCATCGTCGGCCGACGTGGCGTTCGGCGACGCGCAGGAAGCGCACCAGCTCGTGTCGATCGTCGTGAAGGCGTCGCTCAAGCTCTTCCGGTTCCTCTGCGGCGAGTTCTCCTCGTACGCAGCGAAGACGGTGTTCGACCCGAGCAAGCTCCAGTACGCGTTTCGCGTCCGCGAGCTCTCGGACGTGGTCCGGAGCGTCTGCTGCGACAACAAGCAGCGGCTCACGTTCGCCGACAAGCCGCTGCTCGCGCGGCTCTGGTGCCACGAGAGCGCGCGCACGTTCAGCGACCGGCTCGTGGACCCGAGCGAGATCTCGATCTTCCACCAGCACGCGCGCGACATCGCGCTCGGATGCTTCGGCCTGTCGCCGGAGGTGTTCTTCCCCGAGGGATCCGTCGACGCGACGAGCGCCAAGGGGAGCGCGCAGAGCCACCTCTGGCTCGCGACCCACCTCCACTTCACGTTCGTCGGCGAGAGCAGCGGCGCCGGCTTCATGGAGGGCTACCGCGAAGTCGCCGAGATGCCCAAGGTGGAGCTCTCCGTCGAGCGGAGCATGATGGCCATGTACCGCATGAACGCCGGGTCCGAGAGCCTCGAGATCGTCATCTGCGGCTACGTGATCCAGCACGTGCTGCGTCTCTCGCGGCTGCTCCGACACAGCGGGCAGAACGTGCTCCTGATCGGGACGCAAGGCAGGAAGATGGCGACGGTCACGCGGCTTGCAGCGTTCATCTGCAAGAAGGTGTCGCTGGTCTACAGCGTGCCGACGATCGACACTGAGCACCACATCGCGGCGTGGAAGTGCGAGCTCAGGGGAGCCGTGCTTCGAAGCGTTCGGAGCCGCGACGAGCGCATCGTGTTCATCGTCAAAGACGCGCACCTCTCGAGCGCCGCCCACTACGACGCGATCGAGCGGTTCGTGTCCGGCGCGAAGCTCAGCTCGGACTTGCTGTCCTACGACGACCTGGACGACCACATTCTCGCCACGCTCCGCGACCTGGCGCGCCAAGCCCAAGAGGAGAGTCGCAGCGACACCGGCGGTGCCAAACTAGCGCCGCAGAGCGTGCTGAGCTCCAAAGCCGCTGTGCTCGAGTACTTCTTCGCGCAGGTGCGAGAGCGATTCCAGATGGTCGTCATCCTGTCCGAGCCGCCCCACGGAGGTGTCCAGCCGACTGGCGACAGGAGCCGCAGCGGCACGCTGGCGTCGATCTTGTGGAGGACGCCGCAGATGCTGAAGCACTGCGCGCTCAACCACTTCGGCGACTGGCCGGAGGAATCGCTCACCGCCATCGCGCTCAAGTGCTTCGCCATGTCGTCGGACGTGGGGAAGGACCGAGCGCAGCAGCTCTCGCAGATCGCAGCGCAGATCTTCCTGTGCACTCAGAAGGCGTTGACGCGCTGCTCACGCGCGCTCGGAGGAGCAGCTGCAGCCAACGAACGGGCGAACGAGAGCGACGACGACTCTCTGAATCGAGCGAGCGCCAGCAAGGCACCGCCGTCCGCTTTGCTCCAGCTTAGCTGGCACGACCGACTGCCGTCGCTGCGACTCGACCCGAGCATGCTGCTTGCCCAGATCGGCCTCTTCCTCAAGTTCTCCGGGAGACTCGAGCGAGCCATCGTCGCGAACAAGGAGCGGTACGAGGTCGGACTCGCGTTCCTGGACAGCAGCGAGCAGATCCTGGCGACCGAGCACGCGCAGACGCAGGTGCTGCAGCCAGAGATGCGCAAGCGGACGGAGATGACGCGGCGCATGTCCGGCACGCTCGAGCGCGAGAAGTTGACGTCCGACAAGCTCAGCCGAGCGCTCGAGCTCGCGATAAGCCTCGCCGACGCGCAGCGCGCGCGCCTCGCGAACGTCGAGGCGGAGTACCACGACCTGGTGCAAGACTCCATGGGCGTGTTCCAGGCGACGCAGCTCAAGATCGCCGTCTTCCAGGTCGCCAAGGCGGAAGAGCACGAGGCGGAGGACGTCGCAGCGAGTGGGAAGGGCGAAGAAGCAGCAGCAGCAGCAACACCGTCGGTGACTTCGCTGGACGAGGGCGACACGGAGCTCAGCACCGCAGTTGAGAGCGGAGATCAGCAGGACACCGCTGATGCTGTCCCAGGCGATGACAGCGCTGCTAGCGCACTAGGCGCCGTCGATACTGCTCACGAGACCGTTGTCGAGATCGACCCCGAGCGAGACCGGAGGCAGTACCGACGAGCGCTCATCAAGAGCTTCGCGTCCGTCAAGCCTGTTCCGACGGCACTGAAGCAGCTCGCTGAGTGCCTCGGCCTCGTCTTCGGCATCCAGCCCGTGGAGGCGCACGACGAGCTGGACCCGGACGAAGTGTTCATGGACTACTGGGAGAGCGTGACGACGCACATGAAGACCAAGGCGTTCTGGGACGACCTCGTCGCGTACGACGTCGAAGCGCGCGTGAACGACAAGATCCTGGCGCGAGTCCTGCCGATCTGCACGTCTCCGGACTTCGAAGTCGAGCTGTTCGAGTCGCTGCACGAGCTCGCAGGAGCGCTGTGCGCGTGGGTCAAGGCGTGGTCGAGCTTCGCGCGAGATATCATCCTCGCCGGCCCAAAGTTCGCGCAGCTCATGCAGGAGCGCGAGGCGTTCGCTGGCGCGCAGAGCAGCGTGCACGCGCGCAAGGTGGAGATCACAGCGCAGCAGAGCACGAACGTCGAGGTGAGCGCGCTTCGACACCTGTCCGAGCTCGAGCGCAAGGACATCGAGGCGCGGCTCCAGGACAACGCGTCGACACTGCAGATGGCGACGTCGGTCTGGAAGCTGCTGGCGTCTTCGCGG
Organism: Globisporangium cystogenes; assembly: GCA_023334215.1. Classification (NCBI taxonomy): domain Eukaryota; phylum Oomycota; class Peronosporomycetes; order Pythiales; family Pythiaceae; genus Globisporangium; species Globisporangium cystogenes. The sequence continues at coordinate 9,056 of JAASGM010000385.1, read as the reverse complement.
AAGAAGTGGCGAGCGGCGTACGAGTACTTCACAGAGTTCTCGGCCCAGTGGATGGGCGACTTGATCCTCGGGACGAGTACCGTCGCGTACGCGAGCTGCACGAACGCGCGTGTGCGCGCTTTCCTCCGCTCGCAGTGGTCCGCGGAGCTGCGGCGACACTGTCTCGTGCACTCTGTGAACAACAGTCGCGCGCTGCACTCGCTGTTCTCCGTCGACGATCTTCGCTTGAGCAGGTGGCGACTCGATGGACTCCCGGTCGACGACCCGCGCATACTTGAGAGCGCGGTGATCGCGACCAGCTGCTATCGTTTCCCGCTGTTCATCGACCCGCACGGGATCGCGACGGAGTGGATCGCCAAGTGCGAGGCTGGCAACAAGTCACAGACGCTCGACTGCAACGCGGTTCTCGACGACGCGAGCGCCGACGCGACGTGGAAGGCGCTTGAGGTGGCCGCGAAGAAGCAGCAGACAGTGCTGCTGACCAACGTGAGCGAGGAGAGCGCGTTCCTGCTCCGTTCACTGCTCGGAGCCAAGCGCCGGTCGCTGTTTGAAGCCGTGAACCGCGACATCAGTTCTCTCAGCGGCATTGGCAGCAACAGCAGCAGCAACGCTGCTCGGTTCACGGCAGCGAGCGACGGCAGCGCAACGAGCTACCCGTGCTGGTTCCATGTTCCTTGCAAGTCCCACAGCGATGGTGTCATTGGCCACTCTGGCCAACACTCGACCCAGCACCAGTATCGGGTTTCCCCAGCCGCACCATCGTCGACGGTAGTCGAGTTCGGCAGCGAGGCGTGGCGCGTGTACCTTGTGTACTCTCGGACGTACTCGATCCCGCATTGGATGCTCTCGTACTCGAGCCAGCTGAGCATCGTGCGCTTCGACTTCTCGCCAGCGTTCATCGAGGCGCAGTGCGTGAGCCGCGTTGTCGAAGCGTACGGCGAGCGCCACTTGCTGACGGAGACGCACGCGCTTCGCGTCGACGTGATCGCGTGCCAGGAGCAGATCGACGCGATCGAGAACGAGATGCTCGACTTCTTCAGCTCCGAACAGGCGGAGCACGTGTACGCCGACGTCTCCAAGGCGCTGCGTATCATTGGCAACCGGAGCGCGATGCACACGCTCGTGAGCAGCAAGACCGAGTCGGAGAGGAAGATCCTCGCGAACCGCACGGCGCTCGATCGGCATCGCGCTGTCATCGACCGGGCTGTTGATATGGCGCTCGCGTTTCGCGATATCAACTTCGTCGTGGAGCAAGAGGCGCAGCCGCTCGAGCGTGCAGAGCTGTTCGCGCTGCCGTGGGTGTGGACACTCCTCGCCCGCTCGCTCCAGCAGCGCGTCGCTCGCGCCACCGTTCAGGATGTGATCAGCGCGTACATGACTCGTGTCCAGAGCTACGTCTCTGCAGGCTTGAGCGACGAGAACCAGGTCGTCTTCGCCCTACTCCTGGCTCTGCGGCTGCACGCTCGAGCAGCGCGTTCCTCTGCTCGCGGATCAGCGGACAGCGGCGATGGTGGTGAGTCGGACGAGATCACCTCTGCCGTTGCTGGGCACCGCAGCGATGTGGCGGGGATCCATCCCGACGCGGAGATCCTGTACCGCGCGCTTCAGGTCCAACTCTGTGGCGACGAGAACGAGACGCGGAGCCTGTGTGCGTCAGTACCTGCGAAGCTCGTCGCGCTCCGCCCCGAGTCGCTCCCGCCGCTCAAGTGGAGAGCGCTGTGCTACCTCGCAGCCGCGTCTCCGGAGCTGCGCGACTTCGTGACGCGTCACGCCGATCACAAGCGGAAGACGGCGGCGGTGGCGGACGCGTGGAAAGCGTTGGCTGAAGGCGATGACGCACGGCACCGGACTCGTTTGCTCTCCGAGCTGAGTCCTGTAGTGCGTCTGTGCGTCGTCGGCGTCGTTCGCAGCGAGCTGCTGCTTGCGGAGATCGAGCACTTCTCGACAAGCGAGCTCGTCGTGGCCATAGACAGCGATGACGCGCAGCCTTCCGAGCCATCACCACTGCCCACTCCATCCGACACCGACACTGAATCGCTTGCTGGAGAGGGCGGAGCGGCGGCGACAGCTGATACTCCAGCGTCACTTCCGACTCGGGAGCACACGGACGCGAGTGCGGACGCACTCTTCGAGCTCTGGCGCGAGTTCTCCAGCTCTCGGGTTCCGATCGCCGTCGACTGCGCCGCCAACGCCAACCTTCTCCACCAAGTCGAGCGCGTAGCGCTGAAGGCGAAGCGCGCGATCGACCGGCAGATGTTCCACGACACATTCGCAGGCGCCGACGCCGCCAGAGGCGACAGAGCGTTCGAGCGCAGACTGTTGGCGACGATGCAGAGCGGCCACTGGGCTGTGCTGTCGAGTGCGCACACGACGTCTTCGCGCCTCACGCGCCTTCAGAGGCTGTTCGACAGTCTCGACGACCAGCAGCTTCACCCGGACTTCCGCCTCTGGGTCTCATCGTCAGCTGAGGCGAACGCTCGACGACGGACAACTGGGGGAGGAGTAGGTGACTTCAGGGTGACCAAACTCGGGATCTACTCGCACCAGCAGCACGCCGTGTTCTCTCTCAAGCGGAGCTTCTCGAGAGCGTTCGCTCTCCTCGCAGACGACTCTCGATGCGAGGAGCTTGCGTCAGTTAGCTGCGAGCCGCTTCTCAAGCAGATCGGGTTCCTGCACGCAGTCCTGACGACGCAGGACCAGTTCGGGTTTGCCCACTGGAAGACGCCAGCACGACACCATGTCGAGTTTGGTGATGGTGAGTTGCGCGCGATGGTGCGCGCGCTACGCCACCAGCGGATGTGCATCACGAGTGCTCTGAACGACAACGGCGCTTGGAGTACGCTGGTTCAAGCTGTTCGTGACGCCGCGCTGAGCATCTACGGGTCGAGCTTGCAGTCGGACCACGACCGCCTGCTGCTGGAGTGCTGTGTGGACTTGGTCGTGTCGCCGTCGTGCGTGGAGGTGCCAGGCAGCGCGCCGAGAGGAGATGTCGACGCGTCGATCGTACATACGATCCCAGAGATCGCGTGCCTGCTTCGCGGCGTCGAGCGGCTTTCGTGGGAGCAGATCGTTCGCAGTGTCACCTTCAGGAGTGAGGTGGAGCTGCCGGCTCCAGGAGCCATCAGCCTGCCGAACTCTACAGCAGCAGACTGCAGCGCCGTTCGGGTGCGCGATCCTCTCCGACTGCAAAGTCGACGGAGACAGCGAGTCGTCGAGAAGGTGGCGCTGCTGTTCGAGGAGAGCGGGTATGTGCCGCTCTCAACCGCAACGCGCGTGCGAGCGGTGGACCTCATATCTGCTCGGCCGGCGACACCGAGACCGACGACCCCGTTGCCGCCCGTGCCTCCGATCGAAGCCGTGTTGAAGCTCGCGCTTGAGCTGGACGGAGGAGCTACGGTCGATGAGGGCGAGGCGGCGTCGAAGTCCTCGCACGAGTACAAGAAGCCACTGTCCCACCTCGTTCGCCACGAACTCGCGTTCCTGAACAGCGTGCGTCTAGCGGTCACCAGAGACATCCGGCGCATGCAAGCGGTGCGCTCTTGAGCGATGAACGTGCTTGTGGTTGCTGCTGTGGTTGCTGCTTTGGTTGCGGCGCTCACTCGCTCGCTCGCTTTGACGCACAGATCCACACCGGCGCTCAGCCGACCGACGAAGCCATTTGGATGCAGTTCTGCGACGTCAAGCGTGGATGCGCGCCAGAGTCGTGGCTGAATCGGCTCGAGCCGCGCTGGGAGAGCGCTCCTAGTAGTGGCGGTGGTGGCAGCACCTGTCCGCTCGGCCGCTTCCAACACGTTCTCACTGACCGCTTGCAGCAAGTGAGCGCGCTGATCGACGTAGAACTGCCTGCGAGGCTTCCGGTCCATGTGTTCCGGTCGACTGAGGTGCGTTCGCGCTTGCGTCCATCGCTTTCGCTTCCACTGTGGCTGACGCTCGTGCGCAGTGCGTGCTGGAAGCGATCCACCAGCAATTCCTCCGGAACCACGTGGGCAACACGCTCTGCGACCCGCACTGCCTGCACGTCGTCTCGATCACCGAGGACCGAGGCGACCACTCTGCCGCAGCGACTGCCGTGCGGAAGGAGGACTCGGTCTTCGTGTGGGGGCTCCGGCTGATGGGGAACCTGCAGCGCGAGATCGCGCCTTCCAAGCCGGCAGGTCGGAAGAAGAGCGCGCAGCCTGCGGGTTCTAGGACGCCGCAGTCGCCAGCGACACTGCTGAGTGCGTTCGAGCTCCGACCCGACGGCGTCCCTGTTGTTCTCGAGATCACGAGCGCGTGCATGGCGACGACCGCGAGCGCCTTGGCGCCGCCGGCTCCGTCGCTGCGAAGAAGGTCGACGCAGGGTGAGCGGCTCGCTCCCGACACGCCCGCCGAGCACTCTCAGCGCACGCCTTCGGGGTCGCTGCCGCTCTCGACGTTCCTGTGCCCGATCTACCGCTCCGAGCCAATCCACGGCCGCGCGGCGCTGCCGGAGACCGAGATCTGCGTCACGAGCTCGCTCTCCCTCGCAGAGCTCGTGTTCAGCGGCTCGTGCTTGTGCATCAGCTCGGTGCATGACGCCTGAGGCCGTCAACGGCAAGTGAGTCTCCGGTGTGTGGTACAGATGCAAGTGTGAGTTGTGTGAGTGATCCCGCTGCTCCTGCTGCTGCCATCGCCTCGAAACACGACTACATGAGGTACCCGTCGCTCTGCGCGAGCGCGAGCGCCGAGCGCTTGGCGTCGCTGAAGAGGTCGTTGATCTCCTCGACGTCGTCGACTGCGACGACCGAGCGGCCTTGCGTCTCGGCGAGGATGCGCGCGGGCGTCAGCAGCTGCACGCTGTAGCGCAGCGAGGTCTGCGCGCCGATCTCGCCGAGCCGCAGCGTCGCGTCGTCCTCGAGCTTGATGCTCTCGGCCTCGGCGCGGATCTTGAGGATCTGCACCATCTCCTCGACCGAGTACGGCATCGTGCGCACGATGAGCATGCGGTCGAGCAGGTCGAGCGGCACGCCGTGCGGCGACGAGATGTCCGTGCCCCGGATGGCGCACACGCCGCGGTTCGTCGCGAAGATCACGATCGGCGCGAGCGTCGACTCGAGCGCGCGGTTGAGGTATGTGAAGCACTCGATGTCGAGCATGTGGACCTCGTCCACGAAGAGCACGCCCGGCACGAGCTCGGCCACGCCCTGGTCGATGTACCGGTTCACGACCTTGTTGATCTCCGTGCGCAGCTTCTCCGTGATCTCCGTCTTCTTGGGCTTCATCATCTGCCCCATCATCGACATGATGTCCTGGCCGCCCTGCGGCCGCGCGTTCGCGACGTCCAGGTCGTGCAGCGTCACGTCCTGGATTAGCTCCTTCTTCTTGTGCACGTCGCCCTTGGGCACGGGCACGTACTCCTCGGCCTCGAGGTCGTACTCGGTCGCGTACGCGTCCGAGCGCCCGACGCGCTTGACAGACCCGTTGTTCGCTTCGATGTAGATGACGTCGCCCACCGCGACCTTCTCCTTCTGCAGCGACTCGTAGATGCTCGGGTCGAGCCGCAGCTGCTTGGAGCCCTTGGTGGTCTTGAGCCCGACGATGACGTGCGAGATGGTCTTGCCGTAGCCACCGAGCGGGTTCTCCGTCTCCTCCGGGGTCAGCTCCGTCACCTCGCCCTCGTACACCTCCTTGCTCTCCTTGATGCGCAGCCCGATGGCGCGCCGGAAGTGCTCCATCAGGATCTCCGTCTTCTTCACCTCGGACGAGTACACCTCCGAGCCGACCATGGGGCAAAACGGCACCTTCGGCCCGAGCTCCTGCGCGATGCCGAGCGCCAGCGCGGTTTTCCCCGTGCCCGGCGCGCCGGCGAGCAGCAGCGCGCGCCCGGCCATCTTCTTGGACTTGATGAGCTCCACGACGATGCCTGCCGCCTGCGACGTGCGAGTCCGTCAGCTTCTCTCGTTCACGCTCGCATGGAATGAGAGCGAGCGGCGACGCGCACCTCGCGCGCTTTTTCCTGGCCCACGAGACCCGCGCCAATAGCCAGCGCGGTGCCGTCGCCGTCGAGCCCGAGGCCCTTGACGTGCGTGTGCGACGCGATGCGCTGCGTCTTGGTGGTCGACTGCACTTCTTCGATCTATCAGATGGAGAGAGAGAGAGAGAGTATGCGCGTGGGTGTGTGCGAGGACGAGCAGAGAGCGGCGGCGGCGGCGGCGGCACCTTCATAGCTGCGCGAGGAGGTCCGCCGAGGAGCTTCGCCTTCGACTGGTGGCGCTTGCGATGTGGCAGGATACGCCGTGATTTTTTACAACTAAATGTGTCGCTTCGTAATTACGTTTTAGTTTTTTACGATTGATTTTCTTCACTATTGATCGGGGGAAGACAGTGGACTGAGAACCTGACGGAAGGTGATGCACCTTGACAAGGACTGGAACCTTCCTCGTCAAGACTAGCGAGGGACGAGCAGTGTGGTGTTCATGGCGAATGCGCTCTCGTGGATGTTTGTTTCCGAAGATGCAACGTATCAATGCACGCTTGGACGACGTTGCCTCGCTCGCGATCGAGCTTCACGCGCGAGGAAAGCGAGATTGATCATGAGTGCAATGCCGTGAAGAGAATTGAACATGAAGGACGAGTGCTCGGATCGAGTCGCCCGCGTGATCCGGTGCAGCAGATGAGCAAAGTTGTGAACATTGGAGGAGATCTGAAGTCCCCCTGTCTTCCGATCCGGTCCTCTCACTTGCACGTTCTTGTTTGTCGGTCTGCTTCATGAGCATCAAAGCTCTCGGGTCGTCTCGAACTCACTGTTTCTCCTCCTCGAGATCCTCCTCCTTCGATGTTGCCGCCACCGCTGCGGTGGTCGCGATGACAGCAGTCGCCATGGGCACCGCCTCCTTCACCCCATCGTATTCGTCGCTCGCCGGTGCCGATGTCGCATCGCCACCCGGCAGATCCTTCGTCAGGAACCGCGTGACCACCGACGGGATGTGGTCGAAGCCCTCGCACTCGATCTCGCTCGGCCGCGGCAGACGCGATTTGGTCACGTACGTGTTGAGCAGCTCTTGCAACTTGCGCCGCAGTCTGTCAGTAGACATCGCCGCGCGCGCCAGTCCACCGGGCAGATGCGCGTGGTTGATCGCGTAGCAGTACGGACACGGCGCGAATCCATTTCTCGGGTACTTGCCTGACCAGTGCTTCACGACGCGCTCCAGGTCCTTGAACTCCTTCAGCGTACGCTGGATCTGGAAACTTGCAGTCGTCACGCCGCTCTTGAGCTTCGCGACGTCGATCGCGGCTGCGTTGTCGCCGATCATGACGTTCACGACGAAGCTGTCGTCACCGTTGTCGTTCGAGGCAGTGCCAGCGATCTCGATGTGTGCGACCTTGTGCAGGAACGCGAGGCATAACTTGGTGCGCTCCGAGATCTCAGGGCTGCGTGTGCGAGACGCGCGGAGGTTTGCTTGGTGGAGATCCGCTTCGGTGAAGCTCCATGCCATCGCGGCGCCCTCGCCCATGGCTGATCGTATCGAACGTGGCTTGTAGTCGGTGAAAGTAACAGTGAGGGAGCGGTGGCGGGGAGAGACGGGATCTGTGCATGCACCTACAACATCACCTACAACGATAACAACATGCACCTACAATGACCTTCAACGGTACCTGCAATGTCATGCGAGGACCCAGTGTGCGGCTCACAGCAACGAGATTCCCACTCGTGCTCGTGCTCGCAGTGTCAGCCAGGATCGCGTCGCCTCCATCGTACTCGTCGCGACGCCACTGGTGCTGATGGTGTCGTCATTGCTGCGACTGGTACTTCTGCCGGTGTTGTTGCATGTGGCGTTGACGGCGATGGTAAAAGGAGTGGTGCCATGTCGACGCTCGCGTCGTGATTCAGCAGCAGCCTTGCGACGTCCACGTGGCCTCTCTCAGCTGCGATGAACAGCGGGGTGGCGCCTATGTCCCTCGCATTGTCGGCGCTTGCGTGGTGCGCCAACAACATCCTTCCGACGTCCACATGTCCCCAGAAGACAAGGGGGTCCACCCATCGCCATCAGCCTCGTTGACGTTGGCGCTGCGCTTCTTCAGCACACCTATACGTCCTCCAGGAAGCTACGGGATCCCCACCTTCATACGCAGCAACACGCACACACGAAACACGACTCGATTCGCGAACTCTACATGCACCCCACCATCGGCATCGCCGTCTTCACGACCAAGGTCTCGCTGCGCCTCTCCTCTCTCACTCGGCGAAGTCGAGCTAGCTGTGCAGCAGTCCTTTAACACCCAGCGCCACCGAGGATCTTCAGACACGCGGTCGACGGGTAGATGCTCATGACGTTCGAGGCGACGGACCACGTGAGCGCGAGCGAGAGATACACGACCGTGAACGCCCCCATGAAGTAGCTCGAGCCGCCGAGGCGCTTGAGCATCTGCGTCTCCTCCTTCTGCCGCGGCAGGATCACGAGCCACAGCAGCGACAGCAGGTTCACGGTGTACATGATGAGCACCGTGACCGTGATGTCCCAGCGCACGCCGTTCGAGTCGTTCTGGATGCGCTCGGTCGAGAGGTCGAACATCGAGTTCACGTTGCGCGTGATCGCGGTCGAGAACGGCGACGAGAGGTTCGCCACCGTCGAGAGGAGTCCGTACATCGCGCCTTCGTAGCCCTCGCGCGAGAGCTCCACGATCACGAACGAGGACACGATGAAGTTGATGCCGCCCGGGAACTGCTCGATGATCGGGATCGAGAGCCAGAACCACTGCGCGCGGTTCACGTTCCAGATCACGACCATGGTCTGAATCGAGTCGAGCGCCACGAACGCGAGCATGCAGTACGCGTGCACGCTGCGCCAGTTCCAGTGCAGCCCGTACTTGCCCGTGACCCAAATCGCTGCGGCGAACACAGCGTTCGACACCAGCCCGCTGATCTTCTCGTTGAACGGCGTGACATCGGCCCAGTACTTCTGGATCGGGTTGCGCGACACGTACGTCAGGCGGCCAAACACGTTCGAGAAGAACATGTACGCGATGATCTGGTACATCGCGCGCGTCTGGATCACCTCCCACAGCACCTGGGTGTAGCCGCGAAAGTCCACGCGCGG
>JAASGM010000384.1:0-21275 GCA_023334215.1 Globisporangium cystogenes | reverse complement strand
TGGTGCTCGTGCTGGAGCGGCCACAGGTCGTCGTGGTTGAGCTGGCGCGTGTTGCCGAGCTCGAACAGCGGGTTCGCGTATGCGAAGAGGAGTCTGGACCACCAGGTAGCGTTCTCCCTGATCTCGGAAAAGCGAACGTCACCAGCGTTGACGGCAGCGCTGGTGTCGCTTGGGATTCCTGGACGAGAAGGAGAACCACTCGGGATGCTGCCGTAGTTCTTCTGCGGTCCCATCGTTGTGGGGGGGGGGTTAACTTGTGCCAAGCGACGACTGTGTCTGGGAATCTTGCGGGGTGGCGTCGAAGTCGCGAATTCGATTGTGAGGCGAGTCGTGTCGACGAAAGCCTGGAGCTCATTGAGCATCATCATCAGATGGTCGACGCTGACACTTGAACGTTCCCAACACTCAACACACGCTGTGCAAACACCCGCTTTGCAATTTTTCACAACCATCTCGTGTGGATGGTCACGAGCGAACGGCTGTGATCACGTGACGAAGTGAGCGAACGAAGTGTTTTGATTTGGAGGAGTACTGATCACGATAGTTTGGAGTTGGTACAGGTCTGTAGTACCGATCGGTAGATGACTCTTCTCAAACAATCTGGGACTCCAGCGCGTATACTGTTATAGATCTAAAAGCAACTTTTCAACTTGCAAGGGAGGAGAATGCCGATGTCGTCGCTCCAGTCCGCCCTGGTCGCTGGCGCTGCTGTCACAAGCGGCGATGAGGAAGACTACGACGGCGCGCTGGGAGACCGTGACATGATCCTTTCTCGAGAGGACTTTGCCATGCTTCAAGTACGTGTGTGTGCTCACGGGTTGGTTGTCTGCGACGAAGGTGACACCTGCACAATACGCAGACACTGCATCGCTTCGTGCCGCTCCCCGCGCTCTCATCCAACATCCTGCGGATCATCTGTGACGACGACCTGCAAGTTGCGTCAGAAGAGAACCTCGACGATGGTGACGCAGGATACAGCTCGCCGACAGTGCACATGCTTCCGATCCACAACAAGCGGCGTAGCTCTGCTGTCGCAGATGGTGCACTCGGTGGAGAGCCTGCGCGCTGCGCTACCAGTGTCAGCGGCGAGTCTGTCGCGGCAGTGCCCAAGTACTCGCCGTTGACGCGACGACTAAGCAAGCACAAGCCGCGCGTCGAGATCAATCTGGCGGCAGTGTCACCGCAGTATCAGAAGAAACCCGAGCGCATGGAAGTCATCGGCGGCAGCAATAACAACGACGACGACAGCGAAGTCGCAGTCGCAGTCGATCACAGCGCCAGGGTTGTGACAGCAACCGCGCAGCGCGAGGTCAGAACAGAGTGACGAGAAGCAGTCTGCAGTTCATATATCTGCTCGAAGCGGTACCGGTTGGTCCGGACCCTGCTTGGACAGCAGCGGCATGGTGCTCAACACGCAGTCGTTGCCCGAGTCGTGCACGTACTAGTACATAGAGCATGCTCTCCTTCGATCGTCGACGACGACGGCTCGTTCAGCAGTCCGAGACCGAGACATGCCGCGTTGCTGCGATAGCGCTCAGCGAGGAACGTCCCGGCGACGTGCGTCCTGTCGAGGTTCCCGCGGAAGTCGCTCAAGTACGTGTGACCCTTATCTGTCAGCGACGAGTCTGTGAGCCTTTGGCGGAGATCAGCACGACGACGTTGTGCGTCTTCGCCCAGTAGCGAAATGAGCAGATCGATTGTCCTCGATCGAGCCCTTCTTGCGCGTCTCCCATGCCGTTCTTGGCGTCTTCGCTCCGAACTTGCCTTCCGTGGTCATCCAGTGCTCGACCCCAAGCCAGCCACCGAGGTTCACGTCCTTGCTGTAGTCGGCACCGCTGCGGATCTGCGCCTGCGCGGTGCTCTCCAGCGTTGCAGTTAAAGTTGTCGGTGGCATCCTGGACGGCTACGGACGAACCTCTGGATGCCACAAGAGCTCCGAAAGCCCTGGCAGCATACAACCCCACGGTCGCCACCTCCATGCTGACCTCTCCTGTGTACTCGTCGAGTCTTCCGAGGCACGGAATACTTTCGCTCCCGCTCACGAAAAGACGCGAGTGCACGGCAGACAGCAGGCAGTCATGAGCATGGCGACGCCAGCGCTCCAGCGGCTGCCACAGTTCACTGCTGACGACGGCGACGAGCAGACGCAGCAGCAGCAGCAGCAGAACGCGGATGACGCGCGCGAGCTCTCGCATCTGCTCAGCGACGACGAAGACGCCGGGAACATCTGCAGCAGTCGCGCGGCGCTCTTCACCGAGTCCGTCATGGCGATTCTGTCGCGCCTGGCGCCCGCCAGCGGAGACGAGTGCGTGGCCGTGCGCTCGTCGAGCAAGTTGACAGCCAAACGCGTAACTGGCCATTCGGGTGTGCGCGCAGAGTCGCGGTGGACGAGCTCAGGATGGAGTTGATGCAGCTGCCGCGCGAGTCGAACGCGCTCTCGCTCGTGCACCTGCTCAACGAGATCCGCGAGGAGCACGTGCCGCGAGAAGCGGTGTGCCAGATCTGGCGCAAGCTTAACGCCAGCGCGGCGAGTCTGAGCGCGCCACCGCCCGGCAGCAGCAAGCTCAAGGCGGCCAAGCGCGCGCGGTCGGCGGCGGCGATCCCCATCGTGCGCAGCCGACTGCTCGAGGTGCGGTCGTCGCTGGTTTTTCTGATGTTCGAGGCATGCGAGCTCACGTGGCGCTACGTGCGTCGAGATGCCAGTCGAAGCGGAAGCAAGCCGAGTGCGACCTCAAGCTGCTGCAGAACCGCATCCTGCTGCTCCAGGTGCGTGCGTGACAGGAGGTCGCTGGGGTCGGCGCAGATCGGATGAGCCAACAACGTCCGTGAGCTGCTCGTGGTGCATGCCAGCAAGAGGAGTCGAAGGCGTGGAAGAAGATCGTGCAGACGAAGGACCGCGCCGAGGAGATCCTGCAGCTCCGCGAGGCGAACGCCAAGCGGCAGGAGGAGAAGGGATTGCAGGCGGTGGCGCGCGAGCAGGAGTCGCGGTCCGTGCAGAAGCGACAGCACGTGCTCAAGAAGGAGTCGGTCGTGAAGAAGAAGCACGCGGCGATCCAGGTGATCTCTAAGAAGTACCAGGACGTGGAGCTCGTGAAGAGTGAGAGCCGGCGGCTGAAGGCCGAGCGCGAGCGGCTCCAGGTGCAAGAGGTGGAGCGCGCGAAGGAGAAGCGCGAGAGCGTGCGGCGGCAGGAGGACGCGCTCAAGCGGCGCAAGCAGAGCGAGCGCGTAGCGCAGGACCAGGGTGTGGCGTTGCGCCTGATGAAGAAGGTGATCGACGACGAGCGCGCGATCCGCGAGCACCAGCGGCGCGTGGAGGAGATGGAGCGCACCGAGCGCGACCTCATCGCGCGCCTGCAGGGCACGCAGCTTATCCAGCGGGAAGCCTACTCGGTGCTCGAGCACGCGCTGCTGCGCGCCGACGCGCGGCGAGCTCCGCAGTCGACGCTGCGGCCGGCGAGCAGCAAGTCGGCTCTGCGCGGCGTCCACGCGTCGTTATCGAGTCCGCCGACGCACCAGCCGCCGCACCAGCCAGACGACAGCGAGGAGGAGGAGGAGGAGGAGGACGATGACGACAATGGCAGGAGGAGCCATCGTGATGATGATGGCAGCGATGACGAACGACCAAGTGGCACCACTGGCTAGTGAAATAAACGAGTATCGTGTCGCGTTTGTCACAAAAGTCCTGATAGAGAAATAAACCAAGGAAGCCGCAGCAGCACGGGCAGCGCGCAGGAGGAAGGCGATGCCCTGGCGCCTGCTGCGTCTCGAGGAGCACTTCGAGCTCGCGCGCGCCAACTTTGTGCGCTGCGAGGAGTGCGACGAGGACTTTTTCTTCGACTTCCTGCGCCACCCGCGGTGCGTTGCGGCGCGCTCAGCAGCCGGCGGACGGTGGTCGTCGCGTCCTGCGTGACGTGACGCAGCGTGACGCCTGGCTCACGCTCGGCGCGCGGTGCTCGGCCAGCTACTTTGTGGCGCACTTCAAGAGCTGCCACCTCAAGAACTTGCTCTACCGCTTCAACGGCTACTCGGAGGAGGAGAACGCGCGCACGCGCTTCGGGCCGCGCCGCAAGCGCGACGCCACCAGCTGGTTCGCGCAGCTCAAGTCGACCGAGAAGCGCATGGTGCGAGCCGCGCGTCGCGAGAGCTCCTCTCGTAGATGTTTACGTGAGGAGCTCACGGGTGGGTGTCTGTCTGTCTGGCGGCCCGCAGGTCTCGATGCAGGACAACAAGTGGAGCGAAATCTCGGAGCGCGAGTGCTGGTCCTGCCGCCGGTGCGTGCGACTGCTGCTGCTGCTACCGTCGCCTCCTGATAGCTGCCCCCTTCCTGATCGCGTCGGTGCTGTTGGCCGCAGCTGCAACGACGGCAAAGCCGACTTGACGCACGTGTTCGAGATGAGCGAACTCGGTCGCGGGCAGGCGATCCTGCACCTGCGGCAGGTGCACGAGCGGCTCTACGAGGAGTTCCTGCGCCGCCTGCCCGCGGTGGAGAACGGCCGAGCGCTGCTGGCGGACGTTGGGCCCCCCGCGTCGCCCTCGTCTCAGTCTCGCGCTTGGATGTGCCTCAGCGATGACGCGCCGCCTGCTGCGAGCACCAGTAACAGTAGCAACGACGGTGGCGACGCTCGCGGTGGACCTGTCAGCGCTGCTTCGCCCGCAGCAGTGACGACAGCAGCGGCGCTCGGGCTCGGGCTCGGGGCTCTCGGTGAGGACGCGGGAAGGAGCTCGGGGCGAGAGCTGCAGCACCGCCTCGCCGAGGCGGAGCGCAGCCGCCTGCGCCGGCTCCAGGCGTCCGACGAGACGCGGCACGTAGAGGCGCTGCGCAGCAAGAAGCGGCGCGAGAGCCTCACCCCCGCGCAGCGCCACGCAGACTACGAGCGGCGGCAGGTGAAGGAAAAGCGACAGGCGCAAGCCGAGCGCATCCGCCAGCGGCGCGAGCAGGCGACCGACGCGTCCCGGGAGCGCGAGCTCGTCCGCAGCCGCGAGCGCAGGCGGAACGCCACGACGGAGCAGCGCCAGCGCGAGGCCGAGCGCAGCAAGCGGCGGCGCGAGAACACGAGCGAGGAGCAGCGCGCGAAGGAGCGCGAGCGGTGCAAGAAGCGCTACGAGGCGAAGAAGAAGACGGAGCACCCGCTCCTGGGAACGCGAGACGACGCCGGCGCCTGGAGGCCGCGCTCGCCCGCCAGCAGCTCGCGCGCTGGAAGCGACGACGAGCGCTTGCCGGAGCCGGAGCGGCGCCACCGCCGCGATCCCGACAGTCGACAGAGTTCTTCGGGGATCCTAACCAGCGCCGTGGCGCATGCAGACAGCGAGCGTGACGACACGTAACAGGACGCGGCGGCTTCCTTGTCCAACCTCTCGTTCTTATCGGTCGTGCGGAGAGGGGACTCAGTTCGCGGCCGACGTGGTCGGCTTCTTGTCCTCGTCCTCATCGTCGTCACCGTCCTCATCGTCCTCATCCTCATTGTCGTCATCGTCGTCACCGTCCTCCTCTTCTTCATCGTCGTAGTAGTCGGCGCTCCGCGGCTCCGAGAGGTCCGCCAGCACCTCCTCGATCGCCTCGAGCACCTGCGGCACGAGCGGCTCCGTGTCGTGCGGGAACACGGCGCGCAGGTCGCCGTGGTGGTCGAGCAGGAACTTGTCGAAGTTCCACCTGCCGTCCCAAGGGCGTCAGCTCCCCCCTCTTGCACACGCAGAGGCCTCGTGCATCATCCACATCCACCCGCCGAACCGCCCATCGCACGTACGTACGTCGGTGCGACCGAGCGGCTGTACTCCTTGACGATGCGCTGGAAGAAGGCGTGCGCGTCGGCGCCGGTCACCGCCGCCTTGCGCGCGATCGGGAAGCGCACGCCGAACGCCGGCGCCGTGTACCGCTGCAGGATGGCGTCATCGTCGCCGGGCTCGCGCTGGCCAAAGTCGTCCGACGGCACCGCGAGCACCACGAGCCCGCGCGCCTCGAAGCGCTCGTGCAGCGCCTGCAGCTGCTGCAGCTGCAGCGCCAGCTCGCACGTGGACGCCGTGTTGACCACGAGCAGCGCCTTGCCCGCCAGATCGGCGGGCGTCAGCGCGCCGCCGCGCGGCTGCAGAGTCTCGAAGCGCAGCACGTCGGAGAACTCGCCGCCCGACGCGAGGCCGCGCGCGAGGCACCGCCGGAGGTGCGGGCGGCGACTGGCGAAAGAGCGGAGCAGCATCTCAAAAATGCGTGTCAAAATCGAGTGGTTTGAATTGTGCCGAGCATGGTTCACGACGATGAACTACTACTATACTGGCATGTCTCGTCGATTGTGTCCCGTTGCCCACGCACGACGTCGACGAGCTGCACATCGGCGAACGAATCCGTGCTGCCGATCAAGTGTTCGTGTCACACCCCATCCGCGAGCGTTGCCGGCACTCGTCGCCGAATATCTCTGGAGATACGAAGGAGAGCGTCGCGGCAGCGGGAGTGGAATCGGATGCCGAAGCTACTCGAGCAGGTAGGTATCCGAGCGACTGGGATACTACGTTAGCGTGCAGAATGGTGACCAGGTCTTGTGATTAGCCGTCGCCGCTGACTTTTGCAGAGAACTGCAGCGGCGGTGTCACCGTCGATGAAGAGCAGGCAGGAGAGCCTGCCGCTCGCACGCACGCACACAAACTGAAGAACGAGTACGTGCTCTTGCGAGCTGGAGTTGGTTAGGCGACTGGGTGGTTTGCGAGCGCGACGGATACTTGGTGATCGGAAGCTGTGGTTTGAACACTGTTGGTTCAGCTTTCGTTGTGTTCGAGGTTCTAGGACTGGTTTTTTTTTCAGCAAAAAATCGGGATGCTTAACAATAATACCGGTACGACAATAATACTATCAGAACAAACACCATACCGGTACAATTGAAGAGATCCCGGCTTAGGTTTTATCTTGATATTTGAAGGATAAGATTCAAATATCAAGATATGTTTTATGTTACTCAAAATGCACAGAGAATTAAGATAAGGCGTTTAGACGAATATTCCTCAAAATAAAGATGTCTGACCCTAGTTAATAACAGTTAATAACAGTTGGTGCACAGAAACGGCACAGGCGAACATCTGAGAGAAAATCTAGCAAAACATAGTGAAACCAAGTCATATCTGAAACTTTTTGAAATGTTCGCTGTGCCGTTTCTGTGGTTTTTGGGTACTTTATAGAACCATCATGAAATTAAGGAAGATCGGGTCTCAATGGTACATTTTTCGTATTTTGGGTGGTCCTGAGACCCCCTTCAATAAGTTTAAAAAATTGAGGATTCCAATCGTTTGGGCGAAATCGAACGCAAAAATGGACAATTGAAAAATGTGTTTTAGACACGTCTTGCTTCTTGCTTTTTTCAAAACCTTGACGCAGGCCAACAAATATTTATCAATTGTCCCTTTTTTTGCATTGAATATGGACCGAATATTTGGAATCCCTCCAACTTTTTACAGACTTTGTTTTTTCGGGATCTGAGGCAAAAATTTACTTTGAAAAAACATATTGATACTTTATTGCTGATTCTCGCGATAAAAACGGAGAACCGAATGTCGCGACGTCGCACTGTGGCTTGACCCACGGCTCCTCGTTGCCGGCCAGCTAGCTTTCCGTGTAGCTCGAGCGTGTCGCCGCAGCACGCGACTTCGCCAGCGAGCTCGACGACGAGCCGACCCGAGGTCATGGCGACGCCGCCGCGCCCACTGTGACCAAGGCGACTTGGAGCCGCCCTGGTAACCGCCTCACATCGAACCTGAGCAAGATCACGTCCAAGAGTCTGACGTCGTCGCCGGGAGCCACAGTCGGAGGTCGTCCAGCATGCACGCACGGCGAACTACTGATGCTTCGTCCCCGACTGCTTTGCTTCTGAAGCACATCTGGAATGTGATCGTGGATCACGTCTGCCGACACACAACAGACGTCCTGTTTCGAGTATGTCAAGGTGGAGGCTTGTCCGCATCACTGGACCCCCTTGTCCTCGGTGTGCGCACAATCTCGCCGACTCGACTTTATACAGACTCGACTCGTTGTGGTACATACACCTTCTGTGAGAGCTCGCGGAATGTACGTACAGTGCTTCGCTTGAAGCGAATATCGACACGAGTGCGCTCTCAGACGAGTCGGTGAACAAATACATTGAAGCAAGAAGAGCAGAGAGAAGGTTGTACATCCTGGTCAAACCTGAGAGCACTTCAGATAGATGGGATTCAGTGCCTGCGGTGTTGCTGGTGCTGCTGCTGAGCTGCGTCCTCGTGCACGACACTGTGGCGGGAAGTGCAAAGTCGTCTGACCCCTCCTCTACCAAGTCCAAGAGGACAAAAGTTCTGTCACAGAACATCTTCACCGCCTCAACTCGGATCTCAACTGTCAGCTCATCCTTGTACAGTACGAGTATCTTCGGATTCCTGCTTTAGGTTCCAACCAAGCAGAACGTACGCGCTGCAAAACTTGCAGGAACGAGAAGAGGAGGCCTTGGGGCGAATCTGCTGGTAAAGGACAGAGTTGGTGCTTGGTGCTCAACGACAGCACACGAGACCAGACTCGCCGTCGCCAAGGATGATACTGTGACTTCATTCCGTTTGGCAACGTGACGCACTGAGGTGCGTCGCAGCAGCGAAATCGATGCGCTGTCCTTGTGTCGTCACTTAATTCAGCGTATCAAGTCGCGCGTCACTCGGTCTTCGGGAATAAGCACTCGTCACCTTGCCGCGAGATGGCCATCACGGCCCACTCAGTCTGTATGTGTGTGAGAGGGGGGAATACACGAATACAGTAGATATCAGCTCTGGACAAGAGAGTTAGAGAGAAGTCGCGCTCCAGGCTCCGATCGACGCACAGTGGCACGAGAATTCGCCACGAGCCGGAGCGATCGAATGTTGAGTAAGTTTGCGCCTGCATGTGTACGTGCGGTGCGGTGCCGGAGGTGAACAGCAGCACATTTTGATTGAAGAGACACACGTACGCCCCTCATCTCGGTGCAGCTCAACCACCTCCTGGCTCGTTTTGCATCGATCGAGGCAAACACTTTGATCATTGACTCACAAGGCAGCGCACTAGATGCTCTCTCCAAGTGCAGTGAAGCTAGCCCGAGCACGATGAGGAAGACTGTCAGCGATCGGAAACTGGTGTTGCTGCAGCAGATCGCAGAACAGAGAGGCACCTGCAGAACCCACGTTCGTCTGTACGATGTCACGGTGCTGTACGCGGGAAACCGAGTTGAAACCTTGCGCGAGCGAGCCTGGGCATCCCACTACACATCCCTGCCACGTGACCAGCTCTCCAGATCAAGCAAGCGGTAACAGCGAGCATTCACGACTGGTGTGTATCTGACTTGCCCCTTCGAGGGACATCTCTCCTTCACCGAAGACACTCCTTGCCAGAGCAGTCTCCAGTTTTGCGCGGAAGTCGAATCGTGCGCTTGTTGGATCCCTGGAGATGCGTGTTTCGGATCGGACTCTCTGTGTGTCGATCGAGGTCTGGGGATTACAGTAAGTGTTAGCCGACTGTGCGTTGGCCCAAACTCGCCCACAAACAACAGCTCGCGTCGCGACCATCGGGAAGCAGCGGGTGTGTCTCTTTGCCTTCCGTCTTGCCTGTCCAGGAGGATGCTTGTCTACGCGTGCTGCCAGCTGCGAGTCGCCGCTCTGATGCTCTGATGGTGTTGGTCGACCGCAAGATCAGCCCCGCTACTACGCGCCTGCATGTGCACGCGCGGGTCATGCAGAGTGAAGTCAGCCGAGCAGACCAGGTAACACCGACTTCGTCTCCTCTCGGCAACAAAGACTCTGCTGCAACTGGCAGTGTGCTATCGCTACCGGCGCTGCTGGTGTGGTCTACAGCCAAAGTTATGTAAAGGAGGCATGAGAAGGAAGTTGCCTCGTCTTGGGGAGTCTCCCCACCACCCTCGAACCTGAATCGCAATGGCGTATGCATGGCGTGGCTTGTCGAACCGGGCGAAGACACTCCAGTAGGCGCATCCAGCACGCGGGAGTCAGTCTCGCCTGCTCGGCCGCTGCTCCTCCATCAACGCACAGTCCGCCCACTTAGAAAGAGAGCTCGCTACTGTGTCAGCGTTGCATCGTAGAGGTGATCGATCGCGATATATCGCGATACAGTGGCACTCGCTTGTGCTCACTCGACGAGAGGCGAAATGGCGAAATGGCGAAATGGCGAAAGTGTCGAGTCAGACCTGCCTGAAGCTCTCCTACTCTCTGCTCCGTGGTGTCTGCCCCGACCTGACATCGCGATTGGAGCAGGCAGAGCACACTCGAAACCGAAGATGCTAGCAATCTCGTGTGCCTTGGTGTGACCTGCGGCAGCAGATCGCCGTCTCGCCTGTGCCGACGATCTCGAAGCAAGCCAGGAACGAGAGCCGAAGGCTGAGACAGGAAGGCTTACGCGCGAGACTCGCGACATCGATGGCAAACACGCGAGTAACGCAGGTGAAGAGTCGTTCGTTCAGTATGCGAGCGATTGTTGAGGAGCGGTGTGCTGATTTCAACGACTCGCGCGCTCAATCAAGTTCGAGCTCGTGGCTCGCGGTGGCCGCCGCCGCCAGGAGTGACACCTTCACCTCAGCTCGGTGGCAGCTCCTCCTCGGGAGTCGGAAAGTTTCGAGTGAGTGCTGCTGTGCTGATGCAGCATCAGCGAGTCATGACCGAGTCGAGTCACGCTGCCAGGTCGAGCTGGGCACCTTGCTTGAGTCGATACGTCTCACGTTTTTTTGCTGTCTGTGGCTGTCAAGTGCCTCATGACGGTGAACTGGCATGTGTCCGTGGCATCAACCGCAACAGCATGGCGAGATGGGGAGAAAGCAGCCGATCGAGGCTGCAAGCGTTCGTGTGCATATCTCGGATCGGACGAGCCGATCGGTCACCTCGGAACGAGGGGCTGATGGCGGCTGTATCTCTTCGAGCAGCGCGATCGACCGCACAGACACGCCGCCTCGTGCATCAGAGATAAGCTAACGGTCGATCGCCACTCTGCATGCCAGTCGATCAGGCGGACGAGAGAGCGAGCGGTGTCGGCGGCGAGGTCTCGTTCACCCTCCCACTATAACGCGCCTCTGAGTTGAGTTGAAGCGCGCAAGTGTCGGTGCTGGTGGCGGCGATCGTGGCAGTCAGCGGCGCGATGAAGTAAGCGCGCCACCGCGCTTGATTCACAGAGCGGTGAGTTGCTCCTTGCCTCGCTTTGCTTGAACTGGGAAATTTGTCGCGGTAAGCCGGAGCTGAAGCAGCGGCGGATGCCAACGCGCGACAGTCTCGTGCGCGCACAAGCGGCGGAGAGAAATAGAGGTTGATGCCACTCTTTCCTTGCTCAGGCTCCGTGCAGCAAACAAACAGTCTCGCCGTGCTGTCAAGCCAGGAGGCACTCGCCCTGACTACCTCGCTCGAACCCAGCATTACATACACGCGCAAGTGTATCTGAGACTGCAAGGCAGCGCGCTGCGGCTCTCGAGCAGTACGAGCAAGTACCGAGCGCGCGTTGGTCGAGAGGGTCATGCTTCCGCTTTCTTGTACGAAGCAACCTCGAGGACTCGAAGCACACTATAGTACTCAGGAACGGGGTGGAGCTCTCCGTTCCACTCCTTCTTCCTCTAGTCGCTCGAGCGCAAGTGCTCCGTGTAATGAACGCGCTGCGTTCGGTACGAGTAGCAGAACGCGATCGAGAGTCTACGAGCGATCGATCGAGGCGCTACGAGTAGAAGCAGCAAAAGAAGCGAGAGTAACACCAGCTTCCGTGACGGCCTTCTTGACAGGATCCGGTCAAACTGTGCTTGACGCCGCGGTCAGTCTTTTCAGCGCACGAGCGGGTGTTCGCATCAGCGACTTCTCCAGGAACAGCACTCCACGCTCCGGCTCCTCGTGTGTATCCGCAGCGGAAGACCGAGCGCGGCACTCGCGTGGAGGTGACGCGAGTTTCTCTCGCTCGATGTTCGGTTCGCCACGCATTGTCCTACCGTCGCGCTCCGACGCTACTTCCACCGCGCGCATACACCCAGGCCTGCCTCCTCCATCCGTCCGTCGATCCGAGTCCATGCGTGGCGGCGGAGTCCATGCGTGGCGGCGGAGTCCATGCGTGGCCATCTGGCAAGCAGGCAGACGAGCTGCTGAGGGTCGCAAGCGAGGTGTCGGTGTCGACTCGGCGGTGCTGCTCATAGTGCTGCGTCAGTTCAGTGGAAGGCGACGGTGCTGGAAATCTAGAAGCGCTCGCTCGTTCGCGGCTCGGCAAGCGCCGAGGTGGCCAGCAGCGAACAGTAGCGGCGCGATTGACGTCATTGTCGTGTATACAAGCTGGTTGCTGCCGTCGCTGTCACGGGTGCACGAGCAAGCGAGTGGAGTCGGAGCTGGAGGAAAAGGATAGGTTTCGCAGCTACAGGTGTGGCAAACAGCGACAGCAGCGGCGAGGATCGATTGCGGTGGCGGCGGCGGCAGCGAGAGGATCCGGAGCGGAAGCTTTTGCGCGCGAGAAGAGCCCCCGCGACGTCACAGTCCGTCCTTTGCTGCGAGCTTGGCGGAGATCGAGTCCGCTTTGACATGGCAATAGAGCGAGCGAGGCGGAGGAGGAGGAGAAAGGAGTGGCACCGAGATGGCGGCGGTGGCGACTTTGTTGAGGGCCACTTGCGAGCCCCAGACTTTTCGTGCAGTAGAGTGCCGCGTCCTACCTGTATCGCCGGCCGCCGCGACCACGATCACCGCCACCTCGAGCGAGTGAGCGAGCGAGCCGCTAGGGAGCGTGTTCCGGGTGGGCTGTGAGTGCCCAGCCCCTGCTCTCGCTCCTCAACTCGAGGCGTCCCGCTTTCTTCTCGTGTGGTGTTGTTGTATCGAGGATCTGAACAAACCAAAAGCAAAGAAAATCCGCCGATTCCTTCTTTGCACACAAAGTCAGACACGCCGCTGCTGCTGCTGCAGTTCGGACTCGAGTTCGGACTCGCCGACTTGCACGCAGTTTGGTCGGCAACCAGGCAGGAGAAGCGCATCGGACTGACTCGGCGGGCTCCTCCTGTCGAGCGAGCTGAGCCTGCAGCTGGAAGAGGGTGAGTAACTTGGAGCAGCCTCGTCATTTTTCATTCCGACGCGGCTCGCACACACCGATCCACCCGCACCGACAGCGCTCCGATCACCGACAGGAGCTGCACCGACGGTCGATCGACCAAACCAATCTACCAATTGACTCTGCGCGCTACCCGCTCCCGTCGAGACACGCATGAGCTACTGGCAGCCCCCCACGTCATCGGGATCCCCCGCCTCCACGCCGCCCATGGACCACCAGCAGCAGCAGCATCCTGACGACCATCGCACGGAACAGTACAGGTCGTACGCGGTCTACGACGGAGACGCTCGGCACTTTGAAAGCGCGCTCTTCCCCCACGACGACCAAACCCAGCAGCAGCAGCAGCACGGCGCGTTCGCCTGGCAACATGATCTCCACCACCAGCAGCACGCCACCGCATCCTCCATGTTCATGATGGCGTCGAACCTGGACCCCCTCCCGATGCAACGCACAACGAGCATGGAGCTTCAACGCGCGGGCGTCTCGATCGAGGACGAGATCTTCGAGGCGCGCATGCTGCAGGAGGCGCTGCGGGACTGCGATACGATCCCAGTGACGCTCTCACACCCCAACGACTTGGACAACCGACACCAGTTCCACACCAGTCACCACCAGCACTCAGCCACGTCCCCGGTGTTTCACCCGCAGTCGTTCCAGGCGCAGCTCATGTACCCGACGCACTTTGCCACAGTGACTCCGCCGGGAGCAGCGCTGCCTCGCGGCTCCATCTCGCAGCAGTACCCAAGCATCCACGTCGTGTCGCCGGTCGAGAACCTGCGGAGCTACTCGCTGAGCAGCTCTCACCCGCTCTCCGGAACGTCCCCGTCATCCTTCTCGTCCACGTCGTCGACGCGGTCATCGATCACGGGTCTGTCGAATCTGCAAGGATCGACGCCGCCAGCGAGCAGCAGCTCGGGAGCGACCACGGCCACGCCTACCGGCCAGGCACAGCCCAAGAAGCGTGTGCAGACGGCGCGCATCTGTCACATCGAGGGCTGCACGCGCGGCATCCGCTCGCGCGGACTCTGCAAGGCTCACGGTGGCGGCCGCCGATGCACCACTCCGGGCTGCACGACAAGCGACCAGGGCGGCGGCCACTGCGTGCTGCACGGCGGCGGTCGGCGCTGCCGCGTCGAGGGCTGCATGAAGTCGGCTCAGTGGCGCGGCGTGTGCAAGCTCCACGGTGGCGCGCGCCGCTGCCGCTACGGCAACTGCACCAAGAACGGTCAGGTGAAGCAGGGCTACTGTCGCCTACACTACAACCTCCTCACGCAGCAGCGGCTGCAGGGCCAGCTCGCAATGTCGGAGTCAGCGGGGCTTGATGGAGAAGCGAAGCAGCACGAGTTCGCCGAAGAGAAGAAGAGCGACGCGGCAGACCAGCCGTGAGTCGGCGTGGGGACTAACAGCGGGCGAGCCGGTATCGAGGGCGAGCGTCGACACGGCAGATGAAAGAGCAAGCGAGAAAGAGTGGAGAGCGAGAGAGAGAAGAGGAAGTGCACACACATAGAGGCGGCCGCAGCGCGTCGCAAGCAGCACTGCGGCCATAAAGTTAATGCATGAGACTACATACGAGTAAAGTAGTGGTGGTCATGGCAAGGCAGTAGCGGCCACGCGACGGCGGAGATTCTGCTGTAGATTGTAAAAAGCGCACGGCGACTCCCTCCACCGTCCTCTCCTCGATTTCACTCTCGCCGGCCATGGCTCTGCAGTCGGGCATCTCCCCAGCCTCGGAGACGACAACAAGATACAAGATGGCAACAGGGAGGTTTGACACCAAGATGCATTTCGTGCACGTGTCGCATCGCCCTCGCATCCTTTGATCGCTTCTGGATGCAGTGACACAGTCGCAGTCCTGCTGCTGTCGAGCTCCCTCCTGGGAGCTCGAAGCAATCTGCCAGTACTGTACAGTACGTATCGCCGATGATGTTGATACGTGCACGCTTGGCGACGGGGTCGTTAGACGTCGGACCCAAAAAGTGAAGGTTGAAGGTGTCACGCAAGAGTCGGTGGTCCCACATCGCAGGTATTCGGACGCGGCATCAAAGATTCCTGAGCAGCGTTTGTGGCGGCGAGTGGCTCCGGCCCGCCCCTGACACATCCTCGCTCATCTCGCTGCCGCTACGTCGTGGCTGTCACCGCCGGGCCAGCCAGTTGACATCAAATGAGCAAGCAGCGATCAAGCGACCACGACGAGCAAGCACGACGAGCTCACGTCGCGCGACGCAGCGGCAACAGCGCTGCGGCCGAGCAAAGTGACCCTACGAAGCTGTGATCTGCTCGTGGCGTCAAAGCGTCGGCTTCGCGAGCGAGCGCGCGACTCGCTGGTACTGGCGGCCGCCGTGACAGCTTGTGCTTACTGGCTCGCGCGCGCACTGGCTTCGCTCGCGCCTAGCGATCTCGCCAGGCACCCAAGGAGCCACCGGATGAAAGCGAACGTCAGATCCCAGTCAGACAGAAGAACAAGACTGCGAGTTGCTCGTGATTGCTCGCTCGCTCGACGGGTTGGGTGAAGGTGGCGAGTTCCAGCGTGTGATGCCACAAGGTTGCGCGTGACGGATCAATCTGCCGACCAACCGACCGATACAATCTCGCGCTCGTATGGTAATGCGTACGCAGGTGCTGCCTAGCATGCCAGAACGTTCCTGGAGGCGATGCGAGACGATGCTGACAGCGTGAGTGAGTAGTGTGCTCCTGCAGGAATGGACAGCCTCGCGCGTGCACAGGTGAACGAACAAGCGAGGATCTCTTGGTTCGTTCATAATCATTTCTGGGCACGAGCTGAGGTCGCACAGCAGACATGTCGTTCGTGCTGGTGGCGGATGCCGATGCTTCTTGAAGGGGATTGGCATCATGGGGACGCACAATGCCAGACGTCGAGAGCAAGTGTTGCTTGCGCAAAGAGTGTTCTGAGGTTACATATCCTTCTCGCAGATCTCACGAACGATTCGCTTGTGTACCAATGCCGAGCAGCAGCGCGCGCCACACGGGTCCTCGGGTGGTGCCATCACCGACGGGAGTTCAACAAAATGGCCGACGCGGCAGCCAATGCGGCTATGGACACCAGCACCTCGATGCAGCATACACAACGATACCCTCGCCCCGAGCTCACGAGCATCACGGAGCACCTCGCAGCGGATCTCGGGCATTGGCTCGAGGGGCCACAGCACAGCGCGGAACGCACTTGGCTGGAGGCGACCCGAGACGCACGGAACTTCCGCGAGCTGACAAGGCGTCGTGAGGGCGGCGCGGAGTAGGACCCCAATGCTTTGCCTCGTGCCGAAACTCGATCACGAGCGGGAGCCGGGGAACGGTATCGCTGTTCAAGACTGTAACGCAATATACCACACACACAAAACGATTCGCTTGTGCGCGTCTTGTCTGAACGGGCCGACGGTCGTTTGTTCAAGCGCGAGTTGGTATGTGCGCTGCCTGAGAGTGTGGACCGCCTGACAAGTGCAGTTCGGTGTCATGTTTGTTATGTGTTGATAGCTGTCGGATGTCGGAGATCGAGTGGTATCTTGCCCGAGTGGTCTAAGGGGGAGGACTTAAGATCCTCTAGGCGTAACAGTCTGCGTGGGTTCAAACCCCACAGGTACCAACAATTTTTCCGTTTGAAAAACCGTCGTTAAAGTCGACTCTGTCGATTCAAGCGTAATTGTGTAATTGAATGGAGAGCAATGCTCATTTGCTTGTGCGCTCTCGCAGTGAGCGCGGTGCACGCAAGCAGCACAGAAGCCACTACCAACAGTATCTCTCGAATACCAAACCCACACACCACCTCGGCCACTACTTGCAGCCCACAACAAACGTCCATTCAATCACGAGCTGCCACGTTTTGGATCGTCTTCACTTCGGTGGTAGCCAACTTCCCACTGACGGAACACATGAGTCAGGTGCACACCATACTCAGCTCAAAAGCGTCGTCGCTCTTGTCGTGCAGAAGGCACGAAACCGTTCATACCGAGTCGTCTAACTCCCTTCCATTCACCTCTCTACCTTCCACCTCTACCTCGCTCCTTCCCTGCTTCGCTCATGCGCGCGAATCCTTCCTTGCTCACCTCTCGCGGCGCTCAGCAAAAGAGGAACGTCGGTTTCACTGCTTTCGGCTGGCACATGCGCTCGGCGCGCTTGTTGCCCACGATCCGCTGCATCCGGAAGAGGTCGAGGCGCGTGAAGAGCGCGATGGAGCTCTTGCCGTCCATGTCGCTGAGCTCGCTGTCGTCACCGCCAGACGTGCCGAGCATGTTGAGCATCTCCGGGTAGAACGCCCCCATCTGCGGCGGGCCGTACCAGATGAGCTGGCGGATGCCGCGCAGCTGGTACTGGTGGTAGAAGTGGAAGCGCTCGGTCACGAGCATCACGTGCGCCTTGCCGTGGAAGAACGACGTGCGCGCGCGAGAGACCTGCTTGTTCGTCGTG
Source organism: Globisporangium cystogenes (assembly GCA_023334215.1). Taxonomy (NCBI): domain Eukaryota; phylum Oomycota; class Peronosporomycetes; order Pythiales; family Pythiaceae; genus Globisporangium; species Globisporangium cystogenes. Next base: position 3,823 of record JAASGM010000384.1, on the reverse strand, counting down.
TACTCGCAGCACTGCACGCTGCGGATGAGCTTCTTGTTCATCGACTCGTTGAACAGGTTGCGCACGCGCACGTAGTCGAAGTAGGACGGGAAGAAGATCATCACGTGCTTCTTCGGGTGGTCCAGCAGCGGCTCGAACACGTGCTTCTTGAAGTACTCGAAGCGCAGCTCCACCTCCTGCGCGGCGCTCAGCGGCCGCTTGCCGCTCTCCAGGTCGATGCGCTGGAAGATCTGCTTCACCTGCGGCACGACGCGCGAGATCGACGCCGAGCCGTCCGCTGGGTCGCACACCCGCGTGTACTTGACCGTGCCGCCGACGTTCTTGCAGCACTTGGTCACCAAGTGATTCAGCGCCGGCTCCACGCCGTGCGCGAACACGATCGTCTGGCGGAAGTACGCGCCGAGGAACGCGAGGTTCCACTCGCGGATGCGCGCAAAGTCGGCGTTCGGCGCCTCCTTCGGCTGCACGTTCAGTGCCCGCACGACGTGGCGCAAGTGCTCGATGTTCTGCATCAGCATGAGGCTCGCCGAGTCCACGACGCACACCTCGACCGACGTGAGGAAGTCTGTCGAGAGGCGCACGCTCGCGCCGTCCTCCGAGTCGTCCAGCCCCACGACCTCGTCTCCGAGCTGCTGCCGCAGACCCAGCGGCGACGCCAGGATGATGTCCGCGTGGTGGTACTCGCTGTAGAACCGCATCGCCTTGCGCGTGAGCGAGAGTCCGATCTGGAAGCAGTCGTCGTTGTTGCCCTCGGCGAACACCTTCTGCCACTCCTTCATGCCACCGTCTTCGTCCTTCGCTGTCTCGTCCTCTTCCTCGTCCTCCTCGTCCTTCGCTGAGCCGTACTCGCTGAAGAACCGGTCCTTGTTGTGGAACGTGTCGATGGTCGTCGGCAGCAGCTCCAGCAACAGCTTCACGAACGCGAGCGCCGAGCTTCGCAGTGGTAGCAGCACCAGCACGGTCGCGCGGCAGAAGCCCTGATCGCGGTACTCCTTGTCTTCGTCCTCGCCGTCTCGCAGCGACGCGGCAGCTCCAGAAGCTCCAGAAGCTCCTGAAGCTCCAGAAGCTCCAGAAGCGCCAGCAGCACCCGCCTCCTTCTCCTTCGCCTGCCGTCGCCGCAGCCGCTCGTTGTTGCGCGTGACCGTGTCCCGGGACTTCACCACGTGGTTCAGCACGTGCATCGCGCTCAGCCGCCGCAGCGTCTCCGTGCTCTCGAGCGTCTGCGCGGCGTAGAACACGTCCTTGTACGAGCAGAACTGGTGGAACAGCGAGTACTCGAGCGACTTGGTCGTCCACAGCGCCTCCGGGTCCAGCTGCTTGGCCTTCCACGCCTCGAGCAGCCGCGAGCGCACGTACAACTTGCTGTCCAGCGGCGCGAGCGCGCACTCCGCCGGCAGTGACCCGTTGCGGTACGTCGCGCTGTACTCGGACGGCGATGCGTGGTGCACCACCTGCCCCTCGTCGCTCTGCGGCGCGAGCACCGAGAACTTCTTCGGCAGCGCGTCGTACTGCAGTGCGTCACGCTCCGCAAAGTTCGTGAGCAGGAAGCGGCGGCGGAACGGGTCCTGGTCCTGCGAGAGCTCCAGCTGCTCCGCGTCGTCGTCTTCCAGCAGCGGCTGCGCTTCCTCCTCCTCCTCCTCCTCCACGCCGTCCTGTGACCGCTCTTCGTCATCCTTCTCCGCGTCTGTGCCGGCGCTCTTCGCGTCCTCCTCACTGTCCTCCGCGTCGTCCCGGTCAATCACGTTGCCGTCCTCGTCGATCTCTTCGCCGTCCTCGTTCACGAGCACCTCCTCATACTCGTCCTCGTCGTCCTCGTCGTCCTCCTCGATCTCGTCCTTCTCAGCCTCGCGGGCCGCTGGCTGGAACACCTGCAGGAACTGGTCGAACACCGACACGCGCTTCTTCTTCTTCGTGGCCATGAGCTCGTCGCCGCCGTCGTCGTCGCTCTCATCGGCACTGCTGGCGTCGCTGTCGTCGTCCGCGCCACCATCCTCCTCGTCGCTCTCTTGCTGCTCTTGCTGCTGCCGGAGAAAGAGCGCCTTGCGCTGCTTCTTCGTGAGTCGCGACGGGTCCAGCGCCGCGCTCGCGTGCAGCGCGTCCGCGTGGCGCTGCCTGAGCGCCAGGAACGCCTCGCGCTGCTCGTGGCGCTGCTGCTCCACCGTGCTCGCGAACGCGCGCGTCTTGTTGCGGAACTGCTGCTTCTGCTTCTTCCACTGCCCGAACATCGACTCTCTCGACTCGCGCTTGGGTTTCTTGCGCTGCTGCGAGGAGCCGCTCGCGTCGTCCCCGTCGGCGTTCGCGTCATCGGCGCCGCGGCCGCCGCGCTTTGCAGGCGCTGTGTAGTCGTCCCAGACGTTCTTGCGCTTCTTCGCGCTGCCCTTCTTCTTGCCGCCGCCGCCTCCTTTGCGGGGCGCCATGCTGACCTGCTGGGTGTGGTCACGTGTGGTCACGTGCGCTCTGCTCAGTGTCGCTTCGCTCGCTATCAACCAGTGATTTCAACTTGTTGGCACAGTGCGGTGGTACAGTAGGTGGCACAGTGGTACAGTAGGTGGCACAGTTGCCATCAGTTGAAATCCGAAGGATCTCGAAATTCTCATGGACCATACAGCAAAAAATGATAATATCCAAATATATTGCGAACCGGTTAACCTATTCAATTTGAATTATCCGGTCATCCTAAATCCGATCAATCTTCCCCTGTCAAAACCTGCCGTAGGGAGGTCTCTACCTTTCTACCTCAGGTGAAAACCCATATAATCTCTGTTGAATCACGCCTCTGAAAACAGGTGTCCCTCTGAAAAATGGGTGGCACGGCCCCTGAAAATGGGTTGCTTTGTTTTGTCACTTAAAATGTCCAATGTCTACCATTATAGAACAGTGGACATTAGACATTGGACATTTGACCTTCTAATATTAATCAACCTTCCATAAATAACGTTGGACAAGATGTTATCTCAAAAGATTTATTTATCTTTATCTTTATTATCATGCACTACGTATATATAGGTTTTACAGAGGAAAGCTTGTCCAAACCTCTTCAAACTCTTACTTTCGTTCCATAATTTACTATCGGATATTTGCTGATCACAGCTACCGTTTCCGAGTCAACGCCTGTTCAGCCGGCTTCAGTATGGGAAAAAAACTGGCGTAATCGAGTGGAAAGAACTGAGCTTACACAGCAGTTGGATTCTCGTAACCGACAAATGGATAATATTATTATTGCTTTCGAATTCTCTTTTGAGTTCTTCAGGTCAAAAATGGATGCAACAATCTTGATAACCTGATTTTTTCAATCGGTGTGTCCGCCGTAAGTCGTAACTTTGGTCATTTTTCACAAAATAAAATGGCGCGCGTGTTCGTCGGCAACCTGCCGACGTCGGTGCAGGAGAGCACACTCGAGTCCGAGTTCGACCGCTTCGGGCGCATCCGCTCGATCTCGCTCAAGTTCCCGCAGCGGCCGCCGCCCTTCGCGTTCATCGTGGGTTCTCTCGCTCGTTCTCGCTCACTTCTCGCCTCGCGTCTCACGACCGCCACCCGCTGCAGGAGTTCGAGGACGAGCGCGATGCGAGCGACGCGGTGCGCGCAATGCACGGGTACGGAGCTCGGCGGCGACTCGGCGTCGACTGTCGACGGGGCTTGGACGCCGGCGACGGAGCGGGCGGAAGAACTGAACGCGCGCGCGAACGAACGGATGCGTTACAGGAGAGACTTCGCCGGGAGCCGCCTGCGCGTCGAGATCTCGCACGGCGGCGCCAGCGGCGGCAGCGGCGCGAGCGCCGGGACGCTCGACAGCCGGTGCGTGTGTATGGGGGGGGGGGGGGGA
>JAASGM010000383.1:0-21332 GCA_023334215.1 Globisporangium cystogenes | reverse complement strand
GTGCTGCAGGTGGGTCTGACGGACCGCGACCAGTACATCCACCGCCTGGGCCGCACTGCGCGCGCGGGCATGGAGGGCCGCGGCATCCTGGTGCTCGCGGACTTTGAGCGTCCGTTCCTGCAGGACCTGAGCGACCTGCCGATCGAGAAACGCCCCGCGCCTGCGGGCGTGTCACTCTCGACCAGCAAGGTCGGCCGCGTGATCGCGAACCTCCGGGCCGGCACGGAGCTCGAGAAGTCGGCGCAGCAGTCGTACCAAGCGTGGCTCGGCTTCTACAACGGCAACGTGCGCCGCCTGAAGATTGACAAGGCGCGCTGCGTGCAGCTCGCGGCCCAGTACAGCGCCGCGATTGGCCTGGAAAAGGTGCCGCAGCTGGAGAAGCGCACGCTCGGCAAGATGGGGCTGCTCGGCGTGGCGGGCATCGAGCCGGCGCCGTACGTGGCGCACGCCGGCAGCGGCCGCGTCAACGGCGGCGGTCGTGGCGGTGGTGGCGGCGGCGGTGGCCGTGGTGGCGGCTTTCGGAGATAGATAGAAGCAGCAGCAGCAGCAGCCGGCGACTCGGAAGACGTTCGCTCCCACGAGCGAAGGCGGCGACTTGAGCTCCTGGCATTCGTCGATTCATGAGACCAACAACAGTGACTTGCAAGAGTGAAGAAACTCAGGTAGCACGGTACTGTGAATTTTGCATCGATCATACATTAGTGAAGAAACACGGGTAACACAGTACTCCACCAATCACGAAGCACCAGCAGCTCCAAAAAGCATCGGAACGCGGTGAGCGGCGAGAGATGTCGTCGCTCGCGGACTCGTTCCTCGAAGACCTCGACGAGCTCAGCGGCGGCAGCAGCAGCGAAGGCGAGGACGAGTACTTGGAGGAGGCGCTGCCAGCTGTCGGCGGCGGTGACGGCGACGACGACGACGACGACGGAGAATCGAAGGAAGACTATGAGAGCGCGGCCGACGCCGTGAACGCCACCAGCAGCAAGAAGCGATCGGCGGCTGCGGCGTTCGGCGCTGGAGCGAGCGGCGGCGAAGCGTCCGGCGCACGCGGCGTGGAGGCCGTCGCGAACCTGAAGCGCTCGCCCAAGTACCTCGCGCACGTGCAGACGATCCGCGCGTACGTGGAGCAGCAGCCGCTCGGCGCGCTGGACCCGGCGCGGCTGGCGGAGGGTGCGCCGGAGTACAACGTCGTGGTGACGTCGAACGACCTCATGGTGCAGATCGACGACGAGATCGCGGCGATCCACCGGTTCCTCGCCGACGTCTACGCGACGAAGTTCCCGGAGCTCGACTCGCTCGTGCCCAACGCGCTCGACTACGCGCGCGTGGTGCAGGCGATCGGCAACGAGATGGACATGACGGTCGTCGACCTCTCCAAGCTGCTGCCGAGCGCCGCGATCATCGGCATCTCGGTCACGGGCTCGGGCACGAGCGGCAAGCCGCTCTCGCCGGAAGACCTCCAGACCTGTCTCGCCGCCTGCGCCGAGCTGCTCGCGCTCGACGAGGACAAGGCAATGATCCTCGGGTTCGTCGAGAGCCGCATGAACTACCTCGCGCCGAACGTCTCGCAGCTCGTGGGCACGCGCATCGCGGCGCAGCTCGTCGGGCTCGCGGGCGGCGTCGCGAACCTCGCGCGCATCCCGTCGTGCAACCTCCAGGTGCTCGGGCAGCAGAAGAAGGTGCTAAGCGGCTTCTCGTCCGCCGCGGCGCTCAAGCACACGGGCATCATCTTCTTCGCAGACATCGTCCAGAACGTGCCGCCGTACCTGCGCATGAAGGCGTGCCGCGCACTCGCGGGAAAGATCGCGCTCATGGCGCGCGTGGACAGCCAGCCGCACAAGACGGACGTCGAGGGCAAGGTCGGCGCGCAGTTCCGCGAGGAGCTGCTCGCGAAGATCGACAAGTGGCAGGAGCCACAGAAAGCCAAGACGAAGAAGGCGCTGCCGATCCCCGACGAGAAGCCGCGGCGCAAGCGCGGCGGCAAGCGGTACCGCAAGATGAAGGAGCGCATGCAGATGACGGACGTGCGCCGCGAGATCAACCGCCAGTCGTTCGCGACCGCCGACGAGGAGTACGGCGACAACGCGATGGGCATCACGGCCGGCCGCCTCGGGCAGGAAGGCTCGGGCAACCTGCGCGTCGTGCGCAAGGAGCAGAAGCAGATGGCGAAGAAGCTCAAGGCCGCGAGCTACTCGTCTTCGAAGCCGCCGATGTCGGGACTCGCGTCGAGCCTCGCGTTCACTCCCGTGCAGGGCATCGAGCTGATGAACCCGGAGGTCGCGAAGGCCCGTGTGAAGGCGGCGAACGAAAAGTACTTTGCGGCGAACAGCGGTTTCGTGAGCGTCGTGAAGAAGGCGTAAGCGACAGACTGGCAACATGACTTCAACTTGATTGGTTCGAGCTCAAGAGTGCGTTCATCCGTGAGTGTGTGGGCGGCTCTCACTCTCTGCACAGAGAAAAATAATGGCAACAAATTTATGAACATAAATTTGTTGCCATTATTTTACCACATTATCTGCTACTTCCGTTTGAGTAGTTATTTTCGAATTAAGTAATCAAAGTGTGAAACAAAAAAACGTAAAAAACAAGAGCACTCATTTTGACAACACATTCAAACGTAGCCATTTTTACGTCTGATGAACGGGCACAAAAAACGACACAGGCAAACATTTCAAAAACGATTCAGATACGACTTGGTTTCACTTTACTATTTTCTCTCAGAAGTTTTTCTATGCCGTTTCTTAACACACTTGAATCGATAACACGGTAGCCTTTTCTTGGTTTACCTTATGGATCGGCCGTGCAAGCGGGCTCGGACTTTTTGAAGTGCGAAATATAGCGCGGGGTTACTAAAGGTTGCGGCAGGTTACACGACCACTCTCGAGAGGTTTGAGACCAGAGCACAACACGACAGCATGGCCGAGTCGCTTGTCGATGCCATCGATCGTCTGCCTAATCTCATCGCCGACTCGAAGGCCTCATCCACCAAGCGCCATGCTGGCGCATCCGCGATGAAGTTCGAAATCTTCCTGACCAAGCACTGACCAGGAGGGCTCAAGCTCGCGGCAATCACCAGCGAGGACACCACGCACGACCTAATGAGTGAGTTCGCCTCTTATCTTTTCGAGGATCCCGCGATCGGCTTCTCTTCTTCGTCGACCCTCTTATGCAGCATCAGAGTCGTCTCGAAGAGAAGGCGTGGACGGACTTCTTCGAGCGTTCAAGCAGTGGTATGGACGACTACGCTACGGGATGCGCAATTGGTATGTGAATAAAGCAAGCACGGACGGCGTCCCAATGCAGGTAAGGCACCGCAGATGACGCTGGGCGATCTCCGGTTGCTGAGTGGAGTGATGTTCAAGACTGGGAAACAGGGGAAGCTGAAGGACCAACCGCTGCTCAGTGTGCAGTGGAGAATCGTCGGCATGAGCTCCGACATTGGCGACATACTGTTCTTCGACTAGCAGTGGATGGGAGATCACCTGTTGGTGGTCGTGCGGCGCAAGAAGACGCGGCATCAGCATTCTATCTTTCTCGCTCATTCCGCAATTATATGGAGGTAGACCCAATTCATGCTGTTGCAGCACAGCTGGCAGCGGACACGTTCAACTTCTGCGAGGAGATCTTCTCACAGGTCGGCATGGTGAAAGGTGAACAAGACCACGCCGCTACGTACCTCAATCAGCACCTACAATTGACAGCAATGAGCGCGCGGCTGGACATCACACAAAACCTCAAGTCTCACTCTGCACGTCGCGGTTCAGCAGCGAAAGCAGCATCGATCGAAGATGTAAATCTCAGCGATCTGGCGCATCGTGGCGCCTGGCAAGTCAATGACTTCCGCACGGCTCTCGGATATATTGCCGATATAAACAGCGCTGACCAACGCGTGTCAAAGGCGCTTGGTGGATGGGAGCAGCCTCGCCAAGTTGTTCACCCAGCGCGACCCCAGGAAGGCACCATGACAGCGGCGACGCAAGCGAAGTTGCGTTTGCGTGTTTGAGCACCAGCGGCAACGACTGAAGACTGACTCGTTTGTCCCGGCACTCACAGCGTCGCTGAGAAGTGAGAGAAATGGATGCAGCCCGAACGTGAGAAGTTCGTTTTTGTAAACGAAGTACCAAATATAAGACGGTTCCTCGAACGCGCTTCGCTAAACGTTAGTAACAATAGACTTGGCTTGACTATTGGACATGCGTTTGTACTTAATGTTACTTTTCTTTGGACATCCAGTTATTTATGGCTTTGTGCTAAAAGAGCGTGAGAGCAAAATATTGGTTATGTGAAAGCACTTATTCTGACAACGAAGCTGTTGGCTGTATTTGTGATAGGTATATCCCTCATGTATATCACTAAATAAATATTGTGCTTGTTTGCCTTCACCAGCCATCGAACGCGAGCCAATGCTTCGGCTCTCGGTGCTCGCGCGCGTGCTCTCGCCTGTGCCGCTGCGCATCGGCCGCCGCGCCGGCGCACAGCGCTTCGCGTCCTCCAAGCCGCCAGTCAAGGAAGACGACGATGATGATGATGACGAAGACGAGCTCGACTTCAACGAGGAAGACTTTGACGACATGGAGTTCGACGATGACGAAGACGAAGACGACGACGAAGACTTTGACGGCATGGACGACTTCGAGGACGACGACGAGGCCTTCGACGACGCGCAGTGGATGGAACTGGGCAACCCGCAGGCGATCGGCGCCGCGGATCGCAAGGTGGAGGAGCACGTGAAGCAGAAAGTGCGCGTGCAGCGCGCCAAGCACTCGAAGCGCCGCTTCGTGGACCGCATCCGCATCAAAGCCACGGGCGGCCACGGCGGAAACGGCTGCGCGAGCTTCTTCAGTGCGTGCTGCTGCGCGTGTTAAGCGTGCGAGCGTGCGGAGTGAGCCGCACGACCTGACAGTCCGCGGATGCATCGGATGTAGGCGAGTCGGCGATGCGCAAGCGTCCGAACGGCGGCCACGGCGGCGCCGGCGGCAGCGTCACCATCCTGGCGGACGACCGCGTGCAAAACCTCGCGAACGCGACGCACCACTTCAAGGGCGGCGCGGGGCTGAACGGCATGCGTACGTGCGGACTTCCTGGGCGGATCAGCGCGTCGCGCATCGCGTGTTGTCCCTCACTTTCTCCGCTGCCGACCGCGGCTCTGCGGTGCTCGTAACGTGCAGCGAACGACTCGGCGGGACGAAGGGGCAAGAACTGCGTCGTCAAGGTTCCGTGCGGCACTCTCGTCAAGCGCGTCAAGCGGGTGCGTTGCCCATCGCGCTGCTGCGTGGTGCGTGTGTACACTACGCGTTTCTCGTTCCTCATCGTGCGACGGATGTCTTTTGCTGCTGCTGCTGCGTCCTCAGTTCGAGCGCGAGCTCGACGACGGCGAGTTCGAGATCGTGGACAAGCTGGAGACCGTATGCGACTTGGACCAGCCGGGGGCGTCGTTCCTCGCGGCGATCGGTGGCAAGCCCGGACTCGGGAACCGCATCCTCGCGGGCAAGACGACCACCTTTGGGCGCCTCCGCAAGCACATGCCGGACAACAAGGGCACGGGGTCGCCTGGCACGTCGCAGTACTACGAGCTCGAGCTCAAGACGATCGCCGACGTCGGACTCGTGGGATACCCGAACGCCGGCAAGTCGACGCTGCTGAGCACGCTCAGTCGCGCCACGCCCGCGATCGCGCCGTACCCGTTCACGACGCTGCACCCGTACGTGGGCATCGTCGAGTTCCCCGACACGTACCGTCTCAGCGTCGCCGACATCCCGGGACTCATCGAAGGCGCGCACCGGAACGTCGGTCTCGGCCACGACTTCCTGCGCCACATCGAGCGGACGAAGGTGCGTTCGTTGCTGGCGACCTGCGCGGAGCAGCAGCAGCAGGAGCAGTTGGTGCTGTTGGTGCGGCTCTTGTGACCGGGAGCTTTGCCTGCACAGATCCTGATGTACGTCCTGGACACGGCGGGCACGGAAGGTCGGGACCCGATCAGCGACTTTAAGCACCTGCAGCACGAGTTGGAGCTGTACGCGCCAGACATCACGACGCGGCCGTCGCTGATCATCGCCAACAAGATGGACGAAGCTGGCGCGGAGAAGAACCTGCACAAGCTGCGCAAGGCGACGGACCTCGCCGTGCTCCCTGTCAGGTGCGAGCGCGTCGGGACACCGGTTGTTTCAAGACACAGATGCTGATGTTGATGCTGTGTGTGTCTGGCTGCGTCAGTGCGCTGCACAAGCTCGACATCGACTCGATCGCGCGCACGCTGCGCTGGATGATGGAGAACTACTCGAAGATCACGAAGGCGTGATAGAGAGAGCAGAGCGTATCGAACACCCGTAATCGACAGCGCAGGGTCTCCGCTCGCTTGTTCGCTGTTCAAACGTGATGTCGTCACGATCGCATCGCTCTTCTCGCCGGGACTGCAGTCCAGTTGATGTCGAGTTCCTCATATTGAGATCGTTACGTAACACCAACAATGCACCGGTACGAGACGCTCGAGCAGCTCGGGAACGGGTCGTTCGGCGAGGTGGTGCGCGCGCGCAGCCTCAAGACGAACGAGATCGTGGCGATCAAGAAGATGAAAACGCTCTTCCCGACGTGGGAGGCGTGTCTGCAGCTGCGCGAACTCAAGTCGCTGCGCGTGCTGCGCCACGAGAACATCGTGCAGCTCAAGGAGGTCATCCAGGACAAGGAGGAACTCTACTTCGTCTTCGAGTACCTGCAGTCGTCGCTCTGCAGAGTCATGCGGCAGATCAAGAAGCAGCAACAGCAGCAGCAGGCAGGCGCGGGCTCGACTTCGATGGCAAGCGAGGGCGAGACAGGAGCTGGAGCATCAGCAGCATCCGCGACGCCACCAGCGCCACCGCAGTGGCTCTCGGAGGCGCAGATCCGCTCGATCATGCACCAGCTCTTCTGCGGGCTCGCGCACATGCATAAGCACGGCTTCTTCCATCGCGACATCAAGCCCGAGAACCTGCTCTGCCACGACGAGACGCTCAAGATTGCCGACCTCGGGCAGGCGCGCGAGATCCGGTCGCGGCCGCCGTACACGGACTACGTCGCCACGCGCTGGTATCGCAGCCCCGAGCTGCTGCTCCGCTCGACGACGTACAACAGCCCGATCGATCTCTGGGCGTGCGGCTGCATCCTGGCGGAGCTCTACTTGCAGACGCCGCTGTTCCCTGGATCGTCCGAAGCGGACCAGCTCTGCCGGATCTGCAAGGTGCTCGGCACGCCGACGAAGGAGACCTGGCCGGAGGGCGTGACCATGAGTTCGCAGATGCAGTTCAAGTTCCCCAAGCATGCGGCCGTCCCGTGGAGTCACGTGCTGCCGTCGTCCACGAGCAAGACGGCGCTGCAGCTGATCCAAGAGCTCGTCCAGTACGACCCGAGTCGGCGCCTGACTGCGACGCAGGCGCTGCAGCACCGCTTCTTCGACCAGCAGGTGCCGCGACCGATGCTCACACAATCAGTGGCGCCGACTCCAGCAACAGCAGCTTCGCTGACGTCGTCGCTGCCCTTCAAGGCGGAGTTCAAGTCTTCTCCTGCGTTCGGCGGCGCAGGCAAGAAGGCTGACGACGCGCAAGCAGCTCTAGACGGAGCCAGTCGCTGGACGCGCAAGGATCAGCCCAGCGACAACCTCGGGTCGTCGCGCAAAGACTGGAGCTCGTCTTCTGCGTTCGATCTGATGAACGGCAGTAGCCGAACCTCCAAGCAGCAGGCAGTCGACAAGCTCTTCACGGCCACTCCGCGCGAGAGCGAGAGCTTGTGCGCGGACGCCAAGCCCTCGAGTCGAGATCGAGGACCGGCTCCAGCAACTGCGAAGAAGAGCGAGTCGAAGTCGCGACCACCACCGCACATGCAGAGCAAAGGAGGCGGCGATGACGGAGGCGGCGACGGCTTCTTCTCGGCTCGCAAGTTCAGCCCGTCCCCAGAGGAGATCGACGAGAGCGATCTCGAGAGCAGCGAGGAGCTCAAGTCCGGTGACGCCGCTCCTCTCCGCGCTCCTGTGCGCCAGCAGAGCGACGACCACCTGCTGCAAGACCTGCTCGACGAGTTCATCGCGTAGACTTGAGAGCCTCAAGTTGAGACGCAGAAGCCATCACCCTCGACCGACACGACACGGACCAACACGACGAACGAACGTACGAGATGGAAGTTCACCAGGTATATGCTTTGGTTAGTGAGGTGCTCGCGTCACGCTGCACTGGGCTACGACCCTCGCGCTTAGAACTTGAGCGCGTGCGCGCGGTCGTTCTTGGTCAGCGAGAACTTGGCGTTCAGGTACGCCTTGAGGAGCGGCTCAGCCTCCACCTTCTTCAGCAGAGCGGCGTCGACGGCCTTCTGGTCCTTCTTGCGCTGGTCCGCGACGACCGGAGCCTGAAAGCACCGAGCGAGAGAGCGGCGCGAGCACGACACACGTCAGCGCCTTGCGGTGCGGGAGCTTTGTCACAGCAGCGATCCCAAGCGCTGATTGTGAAGCGTCTCTCCAAGCGGAGAGAACGACTTCGGCTCCGTCCGAGCTCCTCCCACTACCCGCCACCCATCGAGCGCAGAGACTCAAGACGAGCAGCAGGCAGCGGAGGAGACTCGGACGACTGGAGTGTGCAGTGACGAGAGGGACGGCGTGCCGTGGTGCCCAAAGCAGGCGACAGAGAAGCAAACAGAGCAGCGAGCACGCACCGAAGCCGACTGGGCGAAGAACTGCTCCTCCTTGGTCTTCTTCGACGACACCTTCTCCTTGGCGAAGTACGCGTCGTTGATCTCCGGGAGCTTGACGTCCTTGAGGTCGACCTTCGTCGACGTCGCGATCACGTACGCCTGGTTCACGCGGCGAAGCGGCACGCCGTTCACCTTGTACGGGCCTGAAAAGGACGAGCAGAGCGCGCGTGAGTCAGTCACCGAGTGTCATCAGCTGATGCGTTGAAGCAGCAGCAGCAGGCAGACACGCCCGAGTTCCTCAGCTCTCATAATCTTCGTGATTCTTCGGCAGGTGAGCCCGGACAACACCACCTGCACGCGCCTCCACCGAAGAGGAGACCCGCGCAGGCGGCGGCGACCGACGCGCGAGTCCACTTTGTAGTCCACGGGCAGAGAGGAGCGAGCCCCGACTCCGCCTGTGTCCTTCTGCAGAGCACACCCACGCGCCGCTCGCAGAGTCCGAACTCGGTTGCCTCTCGATGTCAAGTTTGCATCCTCGGAACTCGCGCTGAGGCTGCTGCTGCTACCGTTGACACCGGCAGACGTACCCGTCACGAGCAGGAGACCCGACTCCAGCTGCTTGAGGAACACCACGCGCTTGCCACGGAAGCGGCCCGAGAGCAGGATGAGCACCGAGCCCGGCACGATCGACTTGCGGAGCTTGGCGGTCTTGACCGAGTTGCGCGCCGTCTTGGCCGACGGGAGCGGCTTCGGGATGTAGTCCGCCGGGTACCACTTCTTGGTCGACGGCTTCGTGGCGGCCACCACCTTCTTCGCCGCGTTCTTGCGGTTCAGCTTGAAGCGGCCGTTCGTCTTCGCGAGGCTGTTGGCCGCGATGGCGTTGATGCCACGCGCGAGCACCACGTTCTGGCGCTTGGTCGTCTTGGCGGCGGTCTTAGCAGCGGGCATGGTGCAAATATACCTGCAGGCGCGTCACGTAGGGAAGGTGCGGTGAGTGTATGTGGAGGGGTCGGACACATGCTCATACGCAGCGCCGATCGGCGGCGGCGTTCGCGGCGTACCTGTTTGGAGAAACTGAGCTCTTCGCTGTCGAGCGAGCGACTTGCGCTCCAAAATCCATTGGCGCAGGAGCGCCATCCAAAATATTTACGAAAGGAGTACCTTTAAAAGATAGCAAATTACACAACTGACCTATTTACAAAGATAGACATGTTTTGCACAAGTACTTGTGCAAAAATTGATTTTCAAAACACAATTTACAGCTATAACCAGCAATACTACTTTGAAGATACTACTTTGCAGAATTAGACAAAGATCTCTTTAAACTATTCGTAAGAATCTATGATTTAATAATCGATTCTATCCTAAAATTCATCTTCGAAATGTGCAAGGTCTTCGCGAGCCATTTTCCAGTCGAAAACACTTGCAAAATATGCAACAACAAAAAATTGTTGTATTGTGCAAAACGTGCAAGCCTGTTCCACGCCCGGTACTACATCCAATGTCGATCCTACTCTGTGTCTACTCTGGGTCGAGCGCCGCTGTCGGCTCTGCGCCACCCCATGCTGCTACTTCCTCCTACTTCCTCCTACGCGATGTCTGCCCTCGCGTCGTCCTGCTCACTGCTGCTGACTGCGAGCAGCGCGCGCCGCTCACTCGCCGTCGTCGCTCTCGTCGTCGCCGTCGTTCTCCTGCAGCGACCCGAGCGCCGCCTGCTTGCCGAGCCCCGCGAGGATCGCCTCCACCTCGCGCACGCCCTTGTCCGAGATCTGGTTGCTGTCCAGCTCCAGGCGCGCCAGGTGCGGCTTCGTCGCCACGACGCCGCGCACCACCGCGAGCGCGCCGCGCGCCGTGATCTCGTTGCCGCAGAGCGAGAGCTCCACGAGCGCCGGGAAGCTCTCCGGCCCGACCGCGGCGCTAAAGGTCGTCAGCCCCGCCGACGTGATCTCGTTCTCGTCCAGCCGCAGCACCTGGAGCTGCGTCTGCGCCTTGAGCAGCGGCGCGATCGCGCTCAGGCCGTCGTCCTCGAGCTCGTTGCCCGACAGGTCGAGCTCCAGCAGCTGGATGTTGCTGCGCGCGAGCGCCTCGAGCACCTTCTTGGCGCCGTCGCCGCCCAGCGACGCGTCGCGGAGCTTCAGGAACTGCAGCTCCGGTTGCTTGGCCACCGCCTGCGCAAGTTGCTCGGCGCCGTCGTCCTCGAACGAGCAGTCGCTCAGGTCCAGCGACTTGAGGCGGCGCAGGTGCTGGTTCACGCTGCGCGCGAGCGCCGCGCTCGCGTCCGGGCCGGCGCGCGCGCTCGCGTAGCGGAACGCGGTCAGGTTCGTCAGCCTGTGCAGCACGCCCGCGACCGCGAGGCAGCCGTCGTGGCCGCTCATGTTGTTGTAGAAGTGGAACTCCTCGAGCGTCGACGTCGCGTCCGCGCCGTTCTGGAGGATGATCTCCTGCGCGATCACGCCGGCCGCCGCCGCCGAGATGCCGTTGTTGCAGAAGAGCAGGCGGCGCAGCGTCGGCTGTGGGATGAGCAGCTCGAAGCACGCGCGCACGCCCTTCTCGCCGAGCGCGTTGTCGCTCAGGTCGATCTCGTCCAGGACGTGGCCGCGCAGCGCGCTGCACATGATGGTGAGCACGCGCAGAGCCTCGTCCTCGGGGCGACCCGCGATGACGTCAGCCAGATCCGCGATCTTCAAGCCCTTCAGGCGGCCGAGGAGCGCGTCCGCGATCACGCGCGCGCCGTCCTCCGTGTAGCTCTTCCCGCGCAGACTGATCGTCTCGTAGAACAGCGGCGAGTTCTCGCCCGCCTGGACGCCGGCGGCGGCGAGCAGCTCCTGCGCGCGGGCCGCGTTCACCACCTCGCGCTGCTTGTTCTCGAACGCGAAGAGCGGCAGCACCGTCGGCTCGGCCGCGATCACGAGCGCCTTGTCCAGCAGCGCCGCGAGTCCGTCCACGCTCGCCGACGGCGGCTCCACTTCCGCCTCCTCCTCGTCCGTGCCGTCGTCCTCGTCCTCATCCCCGTCGTCCTCTTCGCCGTCCTCGTCGTTGTCCTCGAGCGAGCCGAGCACGTCGCTCTTCTTCTTCGCCGCGAGCAGCGCGACGATCGCGTCCACCCCCTCGGCCGAGATCGCGTTGCCGTCGATGTCGAGGCGCGCGAACGCGGTCTTGTCCGCGACGGCCGCCGCGAGCGCCTTGGCGCCAGACGCGCCGATCTCGTTCACGTTCGCGACCAGCGTCTCCAGGCGCGGCGCGTGCGTCCGGACCGCGCGAGCGAGCGACTTGGCGCCGCGCGACCCGATCTCGTTCTCCTCCACCTTGAGCGCGCGCAGGTGGGCGAGCTTGCGCACCGCCTGCGCGAGCGCGCGCATGCTGTCGGCGGTCAGGTCGTTGCCCGACACATCCAGCGACGTGACCGAGCTCCCCGCCAGCGCCTTCGCGACCGCCACCATGCCGTCGTCCTCGATGCTCGCGTCGCGGAGGTTCACCTCCAGCAGGTTGGGCTGCTGCTTGAGCGCCGCCGCGATGGCCACGCCGCCCTCGGCCTTGAACGTGTTGTCGCTCAGGTCGATGCGCTCGAGCTTGTGCAGACTGCTGAGCGCCTTGGCGAACTCGAGGCTGCCGACGCGCTGTGCGCGCGTGGCCGAGAATCGCAGGTCGCGCAGCGCCGGCGAGAGCGGCAGCAGGCGCGCGAGCGCGATGGCGCCGCCGTCGCCGCTCATGTTGTTGTAGAAGTGGAACGTCTCGAGCTTCGTGGGCGTCTCCGGGCCGCGGAAGAGCAGCACCTCGTCCGCGATTACGGCCGCCGCCGCCGCCGAGATGCCGTTGTTGCAAAAGTACACGTGCTGCAGCTGCTCCTGGCGCAGCAGCAGCCCGAAGCACGCGCGCACGCCCTTCTCCCCCAGCGCGTTGTCGCTCAGGTCGATGCGCGTGAGCGTCTTGACGCCTGCGAGCGCGTCGCAGAGCGTCGCGAGCACCTGCAGCGCCTCGTCCTCGGAGCGGCCGGCGATCATGTCGGCGAAGTCCACGCTCGTGAGCGCCGCGAACGCGCCCTTGGTCGCCAGCCGCGCGAAGAACGCGGCGATCACCTGCGCGGCCGCCAGCGTGTAGCTCTTGTTGCGCAGCGAGATGTGCGCGAACGCCGCGTCCGGCGCGGCGGCGGCGGCCGCGTGGTCGCCCACGAGCTCGTGCGCGCGCTCGGCCGTCACGAGCTCGCGGTCGCCGTCGAACGAGAGCGTCGCCATCGTGCGCGGCGGAGGCGGAGGAGGAGGAGGGAGGGGCGAGGGGGACGACGCCTGCGAGGAGTGCTGGAAAAGCCCGAATGGTGCGAAATCGCTCCCAGTCAACCCGAGCAACTCGATAGTGAAAAAAACGAAGGGTTGACATCTGACACGCATTTCATGCGTTGGCTGCACTCCTACCCGCCGCTGACTGCTGTCTGCTGCTCTCCCTCTCTCGCTCTTCTGCCTGCTGCTGCTGCTCTGCATGGACGTCGCACGCCACCGATGCCAACGCACTCGATACATACGTTCGTTGAATAAAATTACTGCTACGCCCTACTGCTCGCGCTCGCTCGAGCTCCAACGCCTGGTCTCTAGAACTCCAAGTGGAAGCGCGCGCTGAGCCCAGCAGCCGACGCTCGGACGCTCTCGGCAGCGTCCGCCACGACGCTCTTGACGACCGCGCGCGCCTGCAGGAAGGACGCGCACACGCTCTCTGCACAGCAAACAAGCGGTTCGTTAGTCAACGCCCACTCCCTCAACACCGTTGGCTCCTGCCACCACGTCACGCGCGACGCACCATCGGCGTCCGGCGCGCAAAACTGCAGCTGCTGCTGCGAGAGCTCCACTGCTGCCAGCACCGCGACCGCGACCACGCAGAAGAGCAGCGCGAGCAGCGAGATCTTGGCGAGCAGCTGCTTCTGGCGGACCTTCTTCTCGTGCTCCGCGGTCTCCTTCACGAGCTGGAGCGTCTCCTCCGCCTCGACCTCCGGGATCGACTCGGCGTCCGAGTCCTCCTCGCTCTCCACGCCGGGCGTGAAGTCCGAGTCGTTCTCCGAGTCGTACTCCTCCATCTCTGCCGCCGCGACGCTCGTCTGGGGCGAGAACTGCGAGCGGTCGCGCAGACGGCGGATCTCCCGCTGCTGCTGCTCCACCGGCGCGTAAATGTCGATCTTCTTCTTCGCGATCCCGAGCTGCTTCAGGTGGTAGTTCGTCGACGGACCCTCCCAGTTCTCCTCCGCGCCTCCCTGCTGTTCCTCCTGCGTGGCAACTTCCTCGCCCGTGAGGTCGTTCAGCTTGGTGCGGGTCGCCCTGCACACATGGGTTCAGACCATTAGAAATGGGTACATCCAGAGTCGCTGGCGTGTGAGCCGCCACGCAGCAGAAAGAAGCGCACCGCAAGAGCTCGTGCGTCGCGTCGTAGCTGGCGCTGACAGTCTTCGTTGCTGTCTCCGACTGCTCCAGCAGACACCAGAGCTCGTCAGCGCTCGCTCGCACAACGGCCGCGCTCGTGCGTATCTGTAACACGAGGAACAAGCACAAGTGGCGGTGCGCGTACCTGCTGCGTTGCGACCGTCGTGCTCTCCTGCACATTCGTCGTCACAGACTGTTCCTGCTGCTGTTGCTGCTGTTGGTGAGCGTGCGTCACCGTTGCAGTGGTTGTCGTCGAGCTCGTCGTCGTCGTCGTCATCTTCGCAGAATCGGCAGAGGCGGCAGCAGCAGCGCTGTTCTCGATCACGACCGTGCGTTTGCTGGCGGCCGTTGTCTTCTGCACCTTGACCTTGGCGTGCGCGTCCAGTTTCTCCTCAAGCAGCTTGCGCTTGCCGGCGTTCTCGGCCTTGGTGCTGGCGACGCGTGTGACGGCCGCTTCGACGCGCCGTTGCTGCTCACGCGCCGCCTCCTCGCGCGCGGCCTGGAGCTTGGAGACGGGCGAGAGCATCTCGTCCTTGAAGGCACCAGCGGTTGTGGCTACTGCGGAGGCGGCGGCTGCTGCTGCTGTGCGCGAGGGCGGCCTCTTGTGCGAATGAACGGGGTGGACTGAGCGGCGACGGGCGCGCTGGTGCTGGAGGAGACGGACGGACGCGGGGCGGCGGCGGCGAGATCGACGATCTCCCGCGGATTGAGGTTTGAATTTTGAAATGGATCTTGACCAGTACGCTTTGAATAGAGCGCTCATGTGGAAAGGCGCCAGCATTAATGAATTGCTGCGCGATTCATTTTCGAGATTCAACTTGCCTCGAACATTGCCTGTGAAACGGTTACGTAATATAAGAAGGAAATATTTATTATATTTGTTCTGCATAAGAGCACTTCAAGCAGAATTATAGAGGTATTGTGAATTTAAAAGTGATACATTCGTCGTTTCATGAATTGACACGATTCTTTGTTAATATAGTTACTAGATTGCAAAGTACAAATATTACTTGGACGAATAATTATGTGACACTCTGTACAAACCCGCGTTTACGGCAGTGAACGTGTTCACATTCCAACGTTGCAGTGCGCCTTCGACACGATTGATCGTACTCACTGGACGACACAGTCTCGACGGCCTCGCGTGCTCGATGTATCACCAGTTTGACGTTGAGAATGCTATGTCCAAGACCCGACACGCTCCGTGACTCTGAGAACTGAAAATCCCAACAGCACTGTGACCGAGAGCTCTGGAGCTCTTGTTTGCAACTGGCCGATCGAGCTGCGAACACAGTTCATCGCTGGTGCCGCTTGCATCGGCAACCTCCTCGCAGATCCCCGCGAGCGCCCTCGTCGTTCCAATCCCGACAGTCGGTCGAACACCCTCCGATGCAGAGCTTTCATAGCGCACGGTGCTTCTTGTGTACATCTACCGCCAGCAGGTGCAGACTGGTGTGGTCACGTGACGACCCTCTCGGACGTTATGAGTGTGCGTATCGCGAAGGACCTCACACAAAGCTTGCGAGCACTTGCGCCAGGTCACCGGCGAGTGCCGCGGTGGTCGAATGGACACCTGCGCCAGTGCCGCGCAGCACCACGGGCTCTGGGAACCACTCGCTGCGGATCTCGACCGCGCCTTCCGTGCCTGCAGGGCAAGGCGAACGCAGAAAGAGACGTCACAGGCTGCGCGACGATCCCATGCATACACAGCCATTCTGCCGCACACACTCTGTGTGCGCGCGAAGACGCTTGTCGGCGGCACATCCTCCAGCGCGACGCGCAGCTCGCCGTTCGCCGATATCGTTCCGAGGTACGCGAGTCGCGCACCACTGCGGCCGTTGGCATCTGCCCATCGCTTCGCGAACGCTTTGGAACAAGGCAGTTGGAGCATACGCACATGACGAGAGCGTTAGCAGGATGCCGACTGCATCCAACAAGCTGACTGTCAACTGCGAGTCGCACCTGCGTCCAGCGATGGAAGCTCCGCGAGGAACTCGGGCACCGAGAGCTCAAACAGCTCGTCGGGGATCAACCGCTCGATCTGCACGCTCGAGACCTCGACGCGAAGCCCCATCTCGCGCGCTAGAATCGCCAGCTTCCGCGCCACGTCCGCCCCCTACCGCCACACGCACACCGAGTAAGTGTCGAGTGAGACACTCAAGCAGCAGTTCATCCCATCGCGCGCCAGACTCCTCCACCAACCGAGAGGTCGTCGCGTGGGTCGGGCTCTGTGATCCCCTTCGCGTGCGCTTCACTCAGTGCTGCGCTGAACGAGCTTCCGCTGGATCCCACAGACGCCGCCAAACGCACGTCAGCAGAGCGCTGCGAAAGCACCTCTGCACCATCGGCACCTTCAGAGTCCTTGGCATCGTCGCGCACATGTTCATCGCCGCGAGGACGTAGCCGATCGTCCCGCTGAAGCTTCCCTGCACTGAGACGATTGTGTCTCGCGACGAAACGATGCGCCGCAGCACCGCGAGCACTGGGAGTCCCGCGCCGACTGTCGCCTCGTACTGGACGAGCGGGCTGCGGCTGCCGTCGTCCGCGAGCACCAACTGGTCGTAGATCTCCGAGTCTGCAGACAGCGGGAGCTTGTTGGCCATGACGACCGCAAACCCCAGCTGTCGCGCGCGCACGAGTGCCGGCGCAGTGGCTGCGGACGACGTGCAGTCGACCAGCACGAAGCACTCGAACGCGCGCCTCGCGTGCAACCGTTCCACGAGCTGCAGCAGATCAGGCGGCGCCAGCTCGACGCCACCAGCGCCAGATGCCGAGGCATTCGTGGCAACCCAGCTCGCAACGCTCCCGCCGCTCGCCTTGTGCGCCAGGAGCGCCTGTGTTTGTGGCCACGCCAATCCGCCTGCTTGCGTCACGAAGTTGCGCGAGTCCCCGACCGCCGCGATCGCCAGCAGGTGATCGAACCTGCGCGCCAGGACGCCCAGCAGGCTGCTGCCGACCGCACCCACGCCGACGAGCACGAGTGCGGCCACACGCTGGTGCTGGTGCTGCGGCTCGCTGGTCAACATGCGTCACTCCGGATTGTTTTGACACTGTATCCACGCAGTTTTATTACGACTATATCCGTATTTTAGTAAACTGGTGTGGACCACAACAGCAGTTTTTGCAAGAAAAAAATATCGAAGCTTTTCAAGATCCATGTGGCAATAGTGATGAAATCAAGGGAAGTATCTTGGTCCTGAAAAGATACCATCGTGCCATTTCGACTTCGACGACTTCGCTGCACCAACGCTCAACTCTGCAGCTCAAGAGCACCACCACAACCTCCTCGCACTCTCCCTTCACTTGAACCACATGTGGAAGTTCGCGCGACGCTCGCTGCTGCTTGGAGCGCTCCTGCTCGCCTGCGCGCGCGCGCAGAACGCCGGCGGTGGCAGCGGTGCCGCAGACGTGCTCGTGACCATGGCGGTCGACGTCGACGGGTCGTTCCGGAACATGCAGCTGCTGCGCGGGGAGAGCGTCGAGGACGCCGCCGCGTCTTTCGCGCGCTCGAACGGACTCGTGCAGAACCGCGACGACGCGGCGGTGCGGCAGGTCATCGACACGCTCTCCGGGATGCTCAAGGGCCGGATGGCGGAGCTTCAGACGCTGCCGACTGTGCAGCTCACGCTGCCGCTCACGGTCGACGGCTACTCGGGCGAGCTCAAAAAGTACGAGAGCGAGACGGTCGACGCCGCCGTCGAGCGCTTCCTCTACGAGACGGGGCTCAGCATGGACACCATGCGCGAGCTGTACCCGCAGATCGTGCAGATCGTCGAGCAGAAGCTGGCGGAGCTTCAGCCGCCGCGCAAGGAGCTCCTCTCGTTCGAAGTCACGATCGACGGCGTCGCCACAGTGGTGCGCCACTTCGAAGGCGGGAACCCCGTGGAGGAAGCGATCGCCACGCTCCGCTCCATGGACTTCGACGAGGGGGAGCAGATGGACCGCCTCGTGCCGCAGCTCGCGAACGAGATCACCAAGCAGATGGCAGCCGCCGTGTCGGCTCGAGCGCAGTCTGCAGCACCTGAGGCAGAGCCGCCGCAGCAGCCGCAGCGCCAGGCGCCGAAGGAGCTCTTCTCCATCCCGCTGACCGTCAGCAACCAGCCAGCGGTGCTCGTGCACTTCGACGGCATGACGGCTCGCGAGAGCGCGCTGCGCTTCCTCAACGAGAACGGCATCACGGACCTGGTGGACATCAGCTCGTACTTGCCGCAGCTCGAGGACATCGTCGACGGCCGCATGAGCGAGTACCTCCGCGACGAGGCGGCGGCTCAAGCGGCGACAGCGCCTCCAGCGCAAGCTCCGGCGCCTGCCCGCCGCCTGCTGCTCACGCTGCCAGTGAACCTCGGAGACAACCGCTCGGCGAACCTCGAGTACTACGAGGGCGACAGCATCGAACGCACCGTGGAGCTCTTCCTGCAGAACGTCGGTCTCGCCGAGTCGCCGGCGTTCAACGACTCGGTCGCGCAGCTCGCCGGTGTGATCCGCCAGCGCTTGACAGCGCAGCAGCAGGAGGAAGAGGAGCAGCTCCGCCTGCAGCAGCAGCAGGAACAACAACAACAGGAACTGGAGCTCCAGCGCCAGCGCGAGCAGCAGGCGGCGGCGGCGGCGGCAACCCAAGCGAGTCGCCAGCAAGAGCCGCTCGTCTCGCTTCCCGTCACGCTCAGCGGCTTGGTGTACACGCTCGAGTACTTCGAGGGCCAGGAGCCGGGCTTTGTCGCCAACACGTTCTGCGTCGAGAAGTACGAGCTCGTGCGCGCCGAGCTCGGACTCGACTTCACCGGGAACCAGCTGCAGGAGTGCAAGAACGTGCTCGTGGCCACGATCAACGACCAACTGGCGCAGCGAGCGCAGCACCTGCAGCAAGCGCAGCTTGAAGCACAGGATCAGACGCAAGCGCAGCCACCTGCGGCGGCGCGAGGCGACCTGCTCTTCACGCTCGACATCGACGACGGCGAGGGCGGGAGCTACCAGATGCCGTTCCACCGCAACGACGACGTTCAAGCCGTGGCGACCGACTTCTGCAGACAGCACGGACTGGACCTGTCGAACGTGCCGGCGCTTGTGCAAGGCATCCAGTCGCAGCTCGCGCAGCGCTAGGGCGGCGCGGCGCTCGTGGGAGGCCGATGCGCCATCGACAGGCGCGAGTTGCTTGCAGCGAACCCCATCTTCTTCTTTGTATGCAACTCGAGTGCAACAACTTGCATTCTCACCGACCGCCATTACATACCAAAGAGCAGACCTTAGGCGCCGCCGGGGCCACCGCCGCCGCCGAAGAGCATGCGGTGCAGAAAGCCGTCTGCGTCGTCTTCGTCGACGTAGTCCCCACCGCTCTCCTCTTCGTCCTCGTCGTCCTCCCCCTCTTCGTCGCTGCTCGACTCCCCGTCCGAGTCGCTGATCGCGTACCACTGCAGCTGCTCGGCGAGGACGCTCGTCATCCCCCGGCACTCGTCGAAGAGCTCGTCTTCAGATCGCAGCAAGACAGCCACCCACAAACAATGCAGACGTCCGTCAGCTGCTGCTGCTGCACAAGCAACTGCCATCGATCCGAACGCACCGACGATCGCGTCGTAGCGGAACGGCTCTTGTCCGTAGTTGACGTGCACGCCATTCGCCGAGTCCAGCCCCACCACCGGGTACCATTCCTCGTGAACGCACTCGATCCCCTGATCGCCGGCTGAGAGCCGTCGTCGCCCGAACAACACGTACGCGCACAGCGTTCAGGCTCTTTCTTCAGCGCGTCGACAGTGAGCAGAGAGCAAGCAGCACGCACCTGGGATCAGGTTGCCGCTGTTTGTGAAGAACACGAAGGACCGGAGGTCGCGCATGCTGCGGCGCACTCCGCAGCCAACTGTGTCTCCGACGTCGAACGACGGCCCAAGGTGCCGCCCCTAGATCCGCCGACGCCAACCGACACGCTCCCGTCCGTCAGCTCTTGCTATCACCTGAGCAACAGCAGCGAGTACAAGCAGTCCCTCACCTCCCCGGAGCCGTGGAAGAAGTGGCCGTCGTCCCCGTGGTAGCCGTACGACGCCGAGTTCCACCCCGGCTGCTTGCCGACGAGGCGGAAGCGCTGCTCGCAGACCCCGATCGCCGTCATGTCGCTCCCGCCCACACGGTGCGACGACCTCGCGCGCTCGCGCTTCGAGATCGTGAGCTCAAAGTAGCCGCTCGCCGTGACGCCGACCAGATACTTGGTCGTCGGCGGGCTCTTCTCCGCGGCCGCCGCCGCAGCAGCCGGCACGCGCACCGTGAGCACCTGCACGTGGAACGTGGTCTGGAACGGCGCGTTCGAGCGCACGCAGCGGTCGCCGCCGAGGAAGCGGCCGGTGAACGCAAAGTCGAGCGAGTGCGCTCGCCAGTGGCGCCTGCTACTCTTGGCGTCCGCTGCGTCCGTCAGCGAGACGACTCTGCACAGACACATACAGACACAGACACACGCACACACACGCGTTCGTCACCGGTGCTCTCGTGGCGGATCCGCCCACTCTGCACGTCGAGGACGCCTCCCACTCTGCACGCGCAACGTACGTGTGGTCCATCCAGGTTTCGCGGCGGTAGCACATCGTCGCCGCCGTGTCTGCGTACGCCGGCACGGGGGTCACTGCGTGCGCCAGCAGCTGGAACATGCGGCTCTCGGAGGTCGAGCTGTTCAAGCCGCGCGTAACGACGCCCGTCAGCCATTCGCCAGCGCTCGTTCGCTGATCGCTATTGCAAGGAGACGCGAACCTCGGAAACAACGCGCGCAGGCGGCTGTCGAGCTCCAGAGGCGTCGTCGCGTCCAGCGGAAAGTTGAGCGCCGCCCATCGGCGCCGGAAGAACGCGCGCCAGACCGGGAAGCGCGGCAGCACGTCCCAGGCCACCACGCGACTCGCCACGGCCGCGGCCTCCACGTCGCGCGGCGCCGCGAACGCCAGCACGCGCGCCAGCACCACGTCCGGCAGCTGCGCGAGCGACGGCGACGTCGCCATCGGCGGGGCCTCCTGCAGGTGCTGCATCCGTGCGCTACTTGGGTCACGCAGACTTTGTGAAAGACAAAGTCTATTTTACTCAAATACTCGGCTGAAATAGTATTGACCTTCGTCTCGTCTGACACTAGGGTTGTGTTTACAGACACTTAGGTAGAAACTATAGTGAAAACAAGATTAACGTTTTGCGAGAAAGTAAATATAAAACGAGAATTTATAATTTTGTTTTTGTGAGCTTCACTATCACAAGACAAAATTGTGCGCACATCTTTTAAACAGGAAATCCGAGCCAAAAGTGTGTGCGCACAATTTT
>JAASGM010000382.1:0-21356 GCA_023334215.1 Globisporangium cystogenes | reverse complement strand
TACGCCGGAGACTGTGAGGAACTGCTGGCGCCATTCCGGTTTGCTCGTCGAGCGAGATTGACTCGAGATTGTGGCAAATGGATGAGTTTATAAATATTTCGTTTCCTTCACAATCTGATGTTCCTATGACAATAAAAAATATCAGGTGTCTGGTCAACGCGCTCCGGCCTGTAAGTGCGAGTTGGAGTGTATGTTTATGTCGCTGAGTGAGCGTTCAATGACGTGACGTGACGAGCGAGACGTCACTCGAAGTCGAACTCAAGGTGAGCACTTCTACACCCTGCTTTCCTTTCGATATCACTTTTCCTTGTGTGGTGTGTATGTGCGTGTCCCTCCCTACTCGAGGTATCTGACGACTCGCTTGCACAGTGCAGTGTTGTTGAGGAACTTCAACACCAAGAGGTAGTGCGAGAGTAGCTACGCCAAGTCTTCTGATCTCCGCAAGCTTGATGAACTTGTACAAGTCATCGCGCAAAGACAACGAGCAGTCTCGTTATCTCCTTGGTCGCTGTCGCGTGTTCGGGGGTCTCGAGGTTCACTGGCAACGACAATAACGCATCTCAACCTTGCTCACCAGTTTGCGACTCACGCTGCCACCGCTCGCGGAGTGAGCTGTAGCGGGAGTCCGCCGGCCATCATGAGCGTCGGACCGAACGAGTACGGGCGGTCCTTCAGCTGCTCGCCGTCCTGGATCTTCACGTGAAACTCGCGCAGCAAGGTCGCCACGAACAACTTAGTCTCGAGCAGCGCCATGCTCATGCCCAAACAGATGCGAGGACCCGCTTGGAAGGCTGGGAACTCGTACGCAGTCGGCCGTCTCTTCATCTCGAGCCAGCGCTCCGGTCGAAACACCTCGCGGTTCTCGCCGAAGATTGGGTTGTGTCTTCCCATGTAGTACGCCGTGTACATGACCTCGGTGCCTGCTGGGACGAACGTGCCGTCGGGAAGCACATCGTCCTCGGCGGCTTGCTTGACGTTCGATGGAATGGACGGATACAGCCGCAGTGTCTCCCACACGAACGCGTCCAGGTACTTGAGCCCCTTCACGTCTTCGTACGTCAGCTCCGTCTTGTCGACGCTCTTGAGCTCGTCGAGGATCTTGTCCTGCTCGGCAGGGTACTGTGCGAGCGCGTAGAAGGCGTAGACAATCGTCGACGACGTGGTGTCTCGACCCGCGAAGAGGAACGACGCGGCGATCGAACGCAGCGTCGCGATGTCCAGAACCGACTCACCCTCCGCGCTCAGCTCGCGCGCCTTCTTGATGAAGAGCGAGAGCAGGTCGAAGCGCTTCGCGATCTCCTCCTCGCTCTCGCCGAGCCGCTGTTCGAGGATGCTGTTGACGAGGTCGAGCATGACCTTCGAGTCGCGCTTGAGGCGGTACTCGCTCGGCATGCACCACCAGAAGTACTTGAAGTAGGCTTTGAGGAGAAGGCGCACCGACACGCTCGCGAACACGAAGTCCATGCTCTTGATGAACTTGAGCCCGAGCCCTTCGTCAAAGCTCTGGAGCGGCACGCCGCACACGATGTCGAACGTTGTCTGGAGCGTGTACTGGCTCGCGACCTCGTGCATATCGCACTTGCCACCCTGCCTCTTGATGACGTCGACGAGCGTCATGGCGTACTTGTGGAAGATCCCTTCCGTGAAGCTCTTGAAGTTGCTCGTCGTGAACACGCGCGTGGCGACCTTGCGCTGGAGGCGCCACATGGCGCCGCCGTCCTTCGTGTGCGCGTGGTTAATGCCGAGGAACGACTTGCCAAACACCTCACCGACGCACGCGAGGAAGTGGTCGGACTTGACCCAGTTGTTCACGTTCGTCGCGAGCACGTGCTCGACGTCAGCCGGGTCCGCGAGCTGTTGCCAAAGCAGCGCGTTTTACGTTAGCGACAGCCGAGAGCGAGCGGCGCGACGCGGCCCCAAGGCAGCTAGCGCCATGGCTCACGCACGTAGAGGATGTTGTTGCCGAAGATGGTCCATGGAATGTTCACGCGGCCGCCGTACTTGACCATCAGCTCCACCTTCGCGCACCTCGACAAGCGTTAGAGTAGGGCGACGGATGGCGCGCCTCTCTGTCGCTGGGCGGCGGCACCTGGAAGTCGTGGATGCGGCGCAAGTTCATGCCGAGCGCAGGCGCGAACCCGATCGCGAAGCGGCCCCGTGGCCCAGGCACCGGCGCCAGCAGCCTCGAGACGCGCAGTGTCGTGCGGAACGGTCGCAGCAGCGCGAGAGCGAGCGCTGTCAGCGCCACGAGCGCCACGGCGCCGACGATCTGCGCGGCCGGCGGCAGGACGAGCATCGCGGCGGCTTGAGCGGCGGGCGGCGAGTTCGTGAATGAGGTGAGGTGAGCGCGGGAGCTGCTGAGTTGTGGCTCGTAGGTTCACTTCGACACAAGAAGATCTCGTTCGTGCGTCAGGATGGAAGGTCAGACAAGGTCGACGATCTCGAGCATCATGTAAGTGGAGGAGGCGGAAGGTGCAGAAGACACGAGCACAGCAAGAGCCTACTGGTACTGACGAAGATCACGTGGAAAGCTCCACTGAAGCCCACCATACAAGCTGGTCGCTGGCAGTTTGACGTTGACTAGCGCTTCAGCTCCCTACGTTGGGTTTCGGGAAGCGTGCGTCGTATGCGCTCACATCTGGAGCTTGTCGACGGTCGTGCCGCGCGCGCCCCAGTTGCCCGCCGCGATGTCGTCGAGGTTCAGGAAGACGCGGTCGGCGGGCACGCCGAGCAGCTCCGTCACGGCCGCCGTGAGCGCCTGCGCCGTCTTCGGGTTGCGCTCCGCGTCGATCTTGCCGATGCTGCGGATGAGCACGAACGCGCACGGCTGCTCCAGCGCAGGCGCAAGCAGGAGCGGCGTCAACTCGCATTAAACGCAGGGCGAGGGCGGGCTGTGCGCCGTCCGCTGTCGACCAGAGTCTGGAGCCAAAGGAGCAGAACGCACCGCGTCCGAGCCGGCGAAGAGCATCGTCTGGTCGAGCGAGAGCTGCACGACCACCGCGGGCTCCGGGCGGTCGAGCGCCGCCGAGAGGCTCTTCGAGAGCTCGCGGATCGCGCGCGCCGAGTCGACGCCGGCGGCCGGGACGTTGCTGGACACGTGCACGTACGGCATCTTGAGGAGCTCTTGGGGGATCTTTGATGGGGTTCTCGAAGCGAGGAATTCCGGAAATGCGATTTTATAGTCTCATGAACGCAATCGCTTGCTCCTGAGCTCACTCTTGCAAGGTCTCTGGTGAAGCCGCAACTGTAGCTCTTCGTTGGCTCCGACGCACTGCGCACAGCTTCTCAGCGCGACGACCTTCGAGGTGCCCGGCACCTTCGCGCCAACACGATGGTGGTCGCGAACTGAGCCATGTGCTCCCCATCATACAAACGTCAAGTACAAACGTTTCGTCAACACTTTCGCTTCAAGCGCTGTCAATCCCCATCCTCCGTCCTCGCCTTCCTCAGCCGCCGCCCAGTACGCAACAAGCGCCACCGAGGAGAACATGCCGTACATCCACGTCTCGAGCAACGTCGCGGCCGCGGGCGTCGACACGGACGCCGTCACGCGCGCGCTCTCCAAGAGCCTCGCGGGCTCGCTCGGCGCGCCGGAGCAGCTGCTGCTCGCCAAGCTGTCGCTCGGGAGCCCCATGCTCATGGCCAAGAAGAGCGACGTGCGAATCTTTCTCTCTTCTCGTATTGTCATCGCGCCGCTCACGTAACGTGTTTGCATGTGACGACAGCCGTGCGCGTTCGTGGAGATCCGCAGCGTAAAGATCGACCCGGCGAAGAACCCGGCGGTCGTCAAGGCCGTGACGGAGACTGTGAGCGTGACGCTCGGCGTCTCGCCCAAGCGCGTCTTTGTGAACCTGCAGCAGATCGAGCCGACTCATTGGGGCTTCAACGGCGTCACGGCCGCCTCGCGCCTCTAAGCGAAGGCCAGCTGCTCATGACATGCACATGCTCACAGACGAGCGAGCGTGACAGACCTAATCGAAGCGAGTCGCACTCGTATGTTCTGAGAAAGAGTTCGGCTCGCTGCTCGCCATGCTTCGCGCACATATCATCGCTGTGGGCGACCTCAGTGTGTGCCAAGAGAGTCAATCAGCGCAGTCGTGACAGGCGACAAGGCGAGCGTGTCGGCACGGGGGAGCTGCTCAGCTTCCACCAGTTCGATCGGCGCCGGACAGACAAGTGCTTCCTGCTGCCGTGCGAGGTCGTCACTGCCACCAGCAGCCACACGAGCGGCTTGTCGTTGACGTAAGAGGTGGTGGCGGCAGCGAGTGACTTTGTCGACTTCATCCGCTGCAGATGAGAGCCTTGTGTGGACATCGTCGTCGGGTCAATCAAAGCGTTCATTCATGCATGCACGTACGCCCTACTGCTGCGTCACTCGCTACGCGGATGGCGTCGCTGCGCTCGCAGTGGTGGAGGTGAAAGGTCGAGTGGTGGTGCCGTTGCTGGTCGTGGATGTCGGGTGTCTCGAGCGAGCAAGCGCGGCTCGAGGGGCGCTGCAGTTCTCCATTGAGGCGACGTCGACTCACTTCTGTCCAGGCTTGCCACCCTTGTCACCGTGGTATCCGCCGCGGCCGGGCTTGTCGCCGTGCTGCTTGCCGTCGTCGCTGTCCTTGTCGTCGCTGTCCTTGTCGCCGTGCTGCTTGCCGTCGTCGCTGTCCTTGTCGTCGCTGTCCTTGTCACCGTGGCCGTGAGAGCGCTTCTTGCAGCGGAAGTCGACGCCGACGCGGACGCACTTCTCGTCCTTCGGGCAGTGGTCGAAGAACCAGTGGTTCGCCTCGTTCTTCTGGCCGCAGAGCGCGCCGCTCGGAAGGTTCCACGGCGTGCACTGGCTGTAGTACGCCGAGTGCCGCACGCACACACTGTCCTTGCACTTCTCGCCGTGCGTGCAGTCGCCCCACACCGGCACAGTCTTGCGAGGGCGGTCCTTGTCGTCATCCCTGTCCTTGTCCTTGTCGTCGTGGTCCTTGCCCTTACCGCCATGCTGCCCGGGCTTGCCACCGTGCTGCCCAGGCTTGTCGTCGCTGTCGTCCTTGCAGTCGTCGTCCTTGCCGCCGTGCTGACCAGGCTTGCCGTGTCCAGGCTTGTCGTCGCTGTCGTCGTCCTTGCCGCCGTGCTGACCAGGCTTGCCGTGTCCAGGCTTGTCGTCGCTGTCGTCGTCCTTGTCGCCGTGTCCATGGCCGTGCTTCTTCTTCAGCTGGCAGCGCTTCACTTTCGCTCCCTTGTCGTCCCAGCGGCACTCGTACTTCTTGTCGGCGCAGCACTTGCTGCCAGTCCAGTTCTGGCCGTCGCACTGCGACTCATTCGTGATGGTGCACGCGCCGCCACCGCCATGCTGGTGCTGGTCG
Organism: Globisporangium cystogenes; assembly: GCA_023334215.1. NCBI lineage: Eukaryota > Oomycota > Peronosporomycetes > Pythiales > Pythiaceae > Globisporangium > Globisporangium cystogenes. Next base: position 16,011 of record JAASGM010000382.1, on the reverse strand, counting down.
TGGTCGTCCTGGTCATGGTCGTGGTCGTGATCGTCTTGGTCGTGCTGGCCGTGCTGGTCCTTGTCGTCCTCGTCGCCGAGTGCGCGCAGGCGGCGCTGGAGACCATCCGATGCCGAGTCCGCTTGAGCAGTGAACGCGGTCGCGACGACGGCAGCGCCGAGGAGGAGGACGATGCTCTGGCGGATCTTCATCGTGGTCTTGGTCCGAGCGAGGGAGAGAGCGCTTGGAGGTAGGTAGCAGCGGGGGCTTGAAGCTGGAGGCTTGAGAGCGACGAGGAGCTTGGAGCTGCGGTCGCTTGTCGTGGTCCGAGTGAAATCGGGAATGAGCTCTTCGACCTCCGGCGCCGGCGGCGGTGGCTGCTGCTTCTCCTCCCGCGCTCGTTCGTCTGCACACGCTGGAGACGAGCTGCGCATCGCTGCTAGTACGGAGCTCACGACTCTCTCTCTCGCCACTCGGAGAACTCTGCATGTCTGGCGTTCCAAGATCCGTTTTCTGGGGGCACTCGAGCGGCGGAACCGGATCTCCTCCCCCGCTTGAGCGTCCGCGCGCATCAAGCGGCCGAAGCGGCGCGGGTGCGCATCGAGCGGTCGTCGCAGCGAGTTCAAGTTCGTGGCTTCAGCATTGCCGTCGATCCAACGTGTGGCTGACGTGGCCGCAGAAGCTTTTTCGTATCTTTTTGTGTAGCCATTCGCCTGTCGCATGCGAAGTGTGGAGACCTCGTCTCCAAGATCGCGACCTTTCGGAGGTCTCCGCACTGCGAGGGAGGTGTCGACACTCGCACGTGTGTTGCTGTTGCGCATCCACGGAAGAGCGAGCGCTGCTGCTGCGAGCCAGTTGTCTTCACTCGCATTCAACGCCGTTTCGCCACTCGCATGGCTACAGACTCCCTCTTGCGAGTGTTAATGTCGACACAGCGCCGTCATCGGTCGCAGTGTGAGGTCCACGACGACGCCTTCGGCCCCCGGGTCCGGTTTCCGGTACATCGCGAGCGACTCCTGTACCACCTGTCCCTCGTTGATGCAGAGCACGTCCTGCTCCTCGGCGCCACAGTACAGCACGCGGCGCTTCTCTGTGTCCACTTGCGCCTGGCTCGTCGAGAACAGGATCGGCTGCCCGAACTCCTCCGTCACCTGCACTTTCGTGCCCAGTCGACCGACGTTGTCGCCACCGCGCGGAGCCTTCCGCAGCGTCCCAGAGTACAGATGCAGGTCGTCGAGGTAGATGTCGAGCTCCTTCACGCCGCGCTCCGGCGTCTTGCTGTAGTTCCAGAACTTGATCATCGAGAGCACGATCGGCGCATCGAACGCCACGTACACAATGTTGCCGTCGCGGCTGCCGAGAGAGCTCGCGAGCGGTGCGAGCCACGCGTCGCTTGCGTCCCACGTGTTCTTGCTCCTGCCGTTGAGCAGGTTCTCTGGGACGCGGACGTCGACTGCACCTCCAGGTTTACTGAGCTCCGTGATGCTGTGCGGCTTTGCGGCGATGATCTGCGGGGCGAACGAGAACTTCTTGCCGTGGAAGTCGTAGAGCTCGATCCCGTTGAGACCGAGGTAGTACGGGTCACCCCACGTCGTCCAGAAGACAAACTTGAGCAGGAAACCTTGCGGGAACAGGCTCGGCTCGTAGTCCTGTCGGATGATCGGCGTCTTGTACGCGCGCGTCTCGAACGGGTAGCGGACCCTCTCGATGTACGTTAGCGTGGAGCTGCTCTTCGCTGTGCTGGTGTCGAACCGGACCGTTTGTCCGAAGTCGAAGAGCGCGATCCCCGGCGCCTTCCGCAGTACAAACCCGGACTCTTTTGGCGATACGAGCAAGCCGTCGACCGAGACGTGGAGCTGCTTGACGCCGCGGAACGTGTCTTCCGGGCTCTTGTTGTAGTTCCACACGCGCAGCCCGTAGATGAGCTGTTCGGCCTTGAGATCGACTCGGATCTCCTGCGACGCCGACAGTGGGATCAGCCACATGTGCGTGTCATCGCAAGTTACTCCGGTGCCGTCGATGAGCTGTAAGAGTAGCACAACGAATACGCTATTGTCAGTTCATCGTCATGAAGCACGAGGCTTTGGTTCTTCAGTCTCACCTTGTCGAGCGTTCGCGGATCTCCGTGGTATCCGAGCTGCATGCATCGCAGCATCCGTGAGATTGACTCGCTAAGCACTCGTGATGCTCTTCTAAGCTTGTGCGGACGCACCGATTCGAGGTCTCGCGGGGTTGCGTCGATGTGCGAGCGATCTAACGGGAACGGCGTCCCGTGTCTGCCAATGAGGATCTCGAGCTGCGTCAGCCCGATGTAGTTTGCATCGCCCCACGTCGACACCAGCTTGATCGTGATGCGCCGTCCTCGCACGAGGGTCTCGTCGTCCTGATCTGCGTCTTCGTTCTCCTCATTCCGAGACTCCGACACCTTCTCGAGCACGGGGGATCTCTGTTGTGGCTCACCGTCGGGCGGAAGCCACGAATCGATGGACTTGCGCACTGTCGCGATCTTCGGGCGAACTGCCGCGGTCATCGGGCGACCGTCCTTGCCAACTCGCGGCGGATCATCGTTGTTTCCTGGACTAACAGAGTCTCCTTGGAACGGATTGGAAGTGCCCTTGTCGGAGGTGCGGGGTCGCTGCATCTCCATCGAGCTGCGCACGTTGGCGACGATGGCGCACGACGCTCTGTCTTCCTCGTTGCTCTGCGCGTACTTCGAGAGCGTCCGGTCGTTCGTCTCGATCGCCTGCAGGATCACTTCGTCTCTCGTGAACAGGATCACCTCGCAGGACTGGTCGATGCAGTCCGAGTTGACAACGCCCAGCGCCTGGGAGATCTCCCCCTCGAAGATCACGGCGCCTGAGCTCTGTGGCCGTGCCGAAGTCGCACCAGAACCCCCAACACCAGACGACGACTGATAGAGGATCAGCTGCGCGTGGCGGACTCCGCGGTAGCTGTGTGCGCGCGACTTGTTGTAGTTCCAGACCCGAACCATCGAGAGCGAGGTCGCGCCGTTCATCTCGAGCTCCACGTAATGCGCTTCGCCGAGTGTGAACGGCGCGAGCCACATGTGAAAGTCGTCGCTCGTGAAGTTCACGCCGTCCACGAGGTTCGCCGCGACTCGAGGGTCGTCGCTGTACTCGTCGAGGTCGTTGATGCTCGCTGGACACGCTCGCACTTGCTTCTCGGGCTCTAGGAAGCTCACGCTCTTGCCGTGCTGATCGAAGAGCTCGATGCCGTTCAGACCCACGTAGTGCGGGTCCCCCCACGTACTCAGTATCTCCAGCTTGAGACGCGTGCCGGACGGGAGAACTGGAATCGCTGGCGCAGACTCAAGCTCGTCTGGAAACTCACGAGCAGCAGCAACTGATGCGGAAGACGCGATCTCCCTGAACGTACTTGAAGACGGTGATCCGTAGAGATTCGAAGACTTGGATCGGAGGTCTTCCAAGAGCGCAGATGAAGTCCTCGACGCCACCAGCTTTCGCTCGAGCGTCTCCTTCGCGTCCGCCTTCGTACTTGAGGTGTTCAAGATCGCTGGATGCGACTCCCCGCTCGCGGTACTGAGCGGCAGGCGGCTTCGGTTCGTCTTGCTAAAGTGCTCGAGCGAGTCCCACATCGACGCTGTACTGGATCGAGTGTGAGAGAGCAGCTGATCTGTCGGTTTGAGCTGCTTCGTCTCCTTGGAGAGTGGCTGTGCCGTTGTTTGTACAGAGTCGTGCTCGCCGGTAGAACGCTGCAGCCGCTCGCTCTCCTTCGAGCCGCCAGACTTTGCCTCTCTCCACTCACTCTCCGCGTTGGATGCGCCAAGTTGCGCTCGCCGCCGAGCCGTCAAGCTCCCACTCCCCGCCTTCTCCTCTGCAGCGAACAAGTCGAACTTCGCTTCGGATCGGCTCGTGAGAGTCCCACTCGGCGACGCCAGCGACGACGACGAGGTGGCTCCCGAGAGCCACAGTGGAGTTGTTCCAGAGGTCGATGCATCGACGCGAGCGGACTGGACCGAAGCTGTGGTCTTGGCGTCTGACGCTGCTGACAGCTGCCTCGAAGTGGACAGCGCGCCATCAGGACGAGCGGTTCGCGCAGTCTTCTTCACAGTCGACCGCACGTTGACCCACGTGCACACGTTCTCATCTTCGTCGCCAAAGGTCTCCGGGAGTGAGCCCGTCCAGACGCACTTACCGCTCACGAGCACCTCGATGTCGCGGGTGCACGCAGCCGATAGCCGCTGAACCACCTCGTACAGTGAACAGGAGAACGTAAACAAGTTAAGCGGAGCAGCAGCCACCGTACAGCAGCGTCAACGAGCACGCACGCTGTTGTAGTTCCACACGCAGAGCCTGCTCGGAGTGAACGGCACCTCGAAGCCGATCTGCAGCACGCCTGCCAGGTCTTGTCAGACGCTCCTCGATCCTAGCGTGAGCTAAACAAGTGCGCAGGCGCATCAACGAGTACGAACCGTTGCTCGAGAGCCGTCCGAGCCACATGTCCTGCTCACTGTTTGTGTGCGCGACGCCGTTGAAGAGCCGTCCGAGTCCGCGCACCATGTCGTGGCTCTTGGGCAGAGCTTGGTGCTCGGACTCATCATAGAGCTTCACGGATGTCATGTCCACCTCGAGCTCGTCTCCGTTCGCGTCGTACACGGTGATCTGTGTCAAACCGACGGCTCGAGTCGCTCCCCACGCAGACAGTAGCTTGACCCGGACTTCGATTGTTGCGGATGAAGCCACGAACACGGCTTCAGAGTCGCGCACCGAGTTCACTGACGAGAGGTTCAGCAACGGCACCATTGACCGAACACAGGTAGACGCAGCAGCAGGCTCGTTGTTCGGGACACGCGTGGTGTCTTGGCGGAGCAAAGACTCGATGTCGTCTTCGAGAGCGTGGGAGTGGCGCTCGCTGCCGACCTTCTTCTTTGGTGACCGCTTCGCCGGCGACACGCTCTTCCCGCGCTTCTTCTCCTCTCTGCTGCTCATGACTCTGTCGGCGGACACGCTCGACCTCGCTGCTGCCACGTGAGCCTCTCGAACAGAAGTGCGGTCGTCACGGTCAGTTGGCGCCGTTCGTCGACCACCGGACTTGAGCACGCTTGTGGCAGGGGAGGTGGTCGAAGGAGCATCCGGAACAGAGTTGACCTCTTGCTCCAGCGCGCGTAGCTTCGCGAGTCGCTCCTGCCGCTTGAGCTCCATCAAGCGCTCCAACTCCCGCTCCTCCTCCTCCATCTGCTTCATCATCGCCGCACGTCGCTCCTCAGCAGCACGCAGCGCCTTCTCCTTCTCCAGTCGCTCTTGCGCGAGTCGCTCCTTCATTTGCTGCGCGTACTCTTCCTCCCATTGCTTCTGCTCTTGCAGCACCTGAGCGATGGCGGACGGTGTCTCGTTTTGTGTGACCTTGTGCGCCATCTTCAGGTGTTGGTCTGTGTCACTGAAGAGCGCTGCTGTGAGCTGCTTCCAGATCTGCGGGTCGCCAATCGAGCTCCGCAGCTCCTTCACATCGCTGTCTCGACGCTCGCTCGACTGGAACTTCTGCAGCACGTCCGTCAGCGCTTTCTGCTTGGAGCGTGAGAGGTGCTGGATGATGCCGAAGAGCTCGGTGGTGGTTCGCGACAGATCCGGAGCAGGAGTTGCGGCCGCAGTCGCCACAGTGGATGCTTGAGACATGGTGTCTTTGCTGTCGTGACGCGCGAACGTCTGGTGATCTGAGTCTCTCTTCTTCGGCTGGCGCCCCAGAGCGACGTCGGCGCTCTTCGCTTCCGCTACGATGATCTCCTCGCACTCGCTCTGCTCCGCCTCATCCTCGTCAAAGTCCTCAAACGACTCTTCCAAGTAGCTCTCCTCGACGTCCTTGTCTGCCTCGTCGCCGCTCCCGTTCGCTTCCTCCTCATCGTCATCGTCGTCGTCGCTTGTGTCACTCTTTCGATCTGCCAGACTCCAGTTCGCGTGAGCCTCTTTGGCGTCGCTCGGAGCGCTCTCGTCCACTGCTGACGCCTGCGCTGCCTGGTCTGTGAGGCACAAGTGGCGTCTGCCGTCTCGATTCTCCACGGCGACGTTCATCGGCCCCTGCGGCTTGCTCCACTTCGCTCTCGCCGGCCGCTGCCGCTGCTGCTCACTGGCGGCTCTCGCGGACGAGTCGGAGTCGTGCCGGACAGTGTGGAGTGCCATGGCTGGCGCCGACTTGCATTGGCTCTGGCGCTCTGTCGCCTCCGACGTCGACCGAGAAATCAGTGACGCAGCTGAGCTTGAGGACGGGAGGGGAGCCGCAGATCGTGTCGGCAAGAGCGACGCCGCGGACTTGTTCTTGCGCACCGCGTGGGCTCCCAAGACACCAGAGCCGCCGGATCCGGCGATCGATGCAGCGGCAGGTGCGGCTTTCGGCACGTTGAAGGTCGTCACGAACGCCTCCTCGCGCTCCTGCAGCTGATCCTTCTCGCGCTGGGACCTGGACGCCGCCACGAGCTTCTTCTTGAGCCGGTTGCGCTCCTCGAGCATGCGGATGTACTGGCGCTGCTTCTCGAGCACCGGGTCGCTGCCGTCGCTGGCTGCTGTTGCGGATGCCGACGCGGCAGCGACCGCCGGCGGATGGAACTCGCCGTGCTTGTCCCACTTGCGGCGCTCGCCCATGGCGGTCGCGTCGAGCACGCACGCGGATGGCTTCTTGCGAGCTTGGCACGCCGCTTCGCGAGTGTTCAGTAGAAGGAACCGAGGTCGTTCAACTGAACAATTGATGTCGTTCAAGTGAACATTGTGCTGTTCACTTGAGCGCTTCCATTCTCGCACTTGTTCGAGCCATCACAGTACACATCCGTTCTGCGGGAGAGACGCTGTGCGTGCACTACTTGACTTGGATACAGTATGATATTCCCCACTAACTTTCTTCTTGCACGAACATGTGCTCTCTCGCGATGGACGAAGAGCTGCGGAAGGGCGGTGGCGCCTGCTGGACGCCCGCCTGATGGTCCGCGTCCATTACGCAACTCGCCGCCACCGCCAGCTGGTCCAGCGCCGCGCCGCAGAGCCATCACTCTGAATCGCAGGAACCGTTCTACAAGCACAGTATCGGAAGGCGCTGAATGACCCCATCGCCATCGCCATCGCCGTCGCCGTCGCCGGACCAGGCGCTCGCGGCCGCGCAGGGCCCGCTGCTCGCGGCGCTCAGCGGCGTGCACCAGCTCTGCCTGCAGGCGAAGGACCGGCAGAACGCGAGTCTGCAGCTGCACGCGCGCCTGCACCAGGTGTTCCTGCGGCTCGCGGCGGCCGCGCAGCGCGGCGGCGACGTGGCGGGCGCCGCGGCCGCCTTCGCGGCACTGCTGGGCCGCCTGCGCCGCGTGCTCGAGCAGCACCTGCGGCTCAAGAACGCGGTGCTGCGGCTGCTCGCGAGCCGCCGGCTGCTCGCGGGGCTCAAGCAGGTGCACGCCGAGCTGAGCGGCGTCGTGGCCAAGTGGCAGCTCGCGAGCCCGTCGAGCGCCGCGATGCGCTGGAAGCCGCAGCTCGCGGTCAACGTGCACCTGGACGAGAAGACGCTGCACGCGACGCTCGCGGCGCTGCTCGCGCCCGCGTCGACGTTCGTGGCCAAGGAGTTCGCGGGTGAGCGCCGCCAGCTGCTCGTGCTCATGGAGCTCGTGTGCGAGTTCGCGCCCGAGCGCGAGCGCTGGGAGGCGCACTCACCGCAGCTGCTCGAGACGCTCCGGATGACGCACAGGCGCATCACCACCGCCACGGGCGTCCACGTGCGCCGCGTGCCGCGCTGGTTCCTGCCGCGCGCGGAGGTCGTGTGCGCCGACAGGCACCGGCTCGTCGGCCGCGGCTCGTTCGGCTCGACGCTCTTCCGCGGCGACTACTTTGGCGTCGACGTCGGCAGCGCCGGCGCCCACGCGGTCGCGATCAAGTACCTCTGGCCGCTCCGGGATGTGTACTACACGCAGGTTGAGCACGTGCTCGCGCAGACGCTGCAGCAGTGGTGGCACATCAGCCACCCGAACGTCGCGCAGGTGCGCGGCGCGTGCCACGTCGCGGCGCCGCCGTACGTCGTGCGCGACTACACGGCGTACGGGAGCCTCACGGCGTACGTCGCGGCGGTGCAGGAGCACGCGAAGAATCCCAAGACAAGCCGGACGGCCAACGTCGAGCGGGTCACGTGGGAGCTGCTCTACGGCGCCGGGAAGGGCCTGCTGTACCTGCACGAGCAGATGAAGGTCGTCCACGGCGGCTTGCGCTGCAACAACATCCTCGTCAACAAGTACGGCCAGCCGGTAATCGCGGACTACGGGCTGCGCGCGCTCGCGTGCGAGGTCCAGCGGCACAGCATGACGGTCGACGAGTCCCGGATCGACGACAGCGAGCTCGTCCGGTGGCTCGCGCCCGAGTGCCTGCCGGACGACTTGGGCCAGGTCCGCTCGCCGGCGCTCGCCTCCGACGACACGTCGAGCGTCCCGGCGAGCTACTCGACGACGTTCTCATACGCGTCGGACGTCTACGCGTTCGGGATGTGCATCGTCGAGGCGGTGACCGGTGCTGTCCCTTGGAGCGACCTCGAGACCTTCAAGGTGCGGTCGCTCAAGCAGACGCTCGGCGTGCTGCCGCCACGGCCGAAACGGATCCACTCGAACGTCTGGGGGCTCGTGCAGCGGATGTGCACGGCGGACCCGAAGCAGCGGATCTCGCTGCGCGACGTGCTCGCCGAGATCAAGGAGCTCGGGTACTTTGGGTACGGGAACAAGCTGGTGCCGCGCGCCGACTCCCCGAACCAAAGCACCATCGACGGCGACGCGTCCTCCCAGGCGGACCCCGAGAGCAGTGAACTGGGCTCGGCGAGTGCGATCGTCAGTGACGCGACCAGCGCTGCGGAACTCGCGTACCAGGAGGACCAAGGGCACCAGGATGCAGACTTTGTCGACCTGCGCCAAGAGAAGAGTCTCGAGCCATCAGCATCGAAACCGCCGACAGCGCGCGTGTTCGTGAAGCGCTCGAGCTCCGTCGGCGAACCGCAAGCCGAAGAGTCGATCACCGACGCCGCGAACAGATCCTCGTACATCGACGAAGTTGCTCCTCGACGCTCCAGTCGTGTGGCCACAGAGTCGCTGGCAGCCAAGAGCAGGGGGGACACGAAGGCTCACGGACCGAACGGTTCGGGCTCTCGTATCCGTGCACGAAGCCAGAACGACGCAGGCGAACTCACCACGCGTGCCGATGAAGCGGTTCGCTCTAGATCGAGATCCCACGAGGTAGACCGACCGATCGACAAGGTTGTTCCTGAAGCAGCGCCAACGAAGTCTCCAGGCGTTGGAACATCGGAGAAACCGGTTGTTCCTGCTCTGCTGCCGCCCGTCAAGCAGTCGAAGGTCGTCCGCGCGAGTGCAGGAACGAGTGCGAGCCAGAACGCCGAAGCGGAGTCGAAGGAGCAGCGCAGCGTTGCTGCCAGTGCTGAAGACGCCAGCGACGACCACGAGTCTGTGAACATCTGGAGCAAGAACGTTGCGGTGGTGGAGCGCGTCAGCGTTCGAGTCGACGTCGTGAAGGTGGCGTCCGAGTACCACGACGCGAGAGGATCGTTCGACGAGAAGGAGGAAGAAGCCGCTCCTGCAGTCCAAGACCCAGTGTCGCCAGCGGTCGCGGTGGCCGAGGCGGAGGTCTATCGGGATGCGCTTGCAGCGGAGGCTCCGAAGTCCAAGGACAAGAAGCCGCCCAGCATCGCGTCCACCGTCGAGCCGGAGCTCGAGGTCGAAGCCGTCGACGGACCTTTCTTCGATGCGCGCAAGTCGGGTTCGGATGGTTCTGCTCAAGCCAGCCAGACGAAGCCGGCGGACGAAGCTCCGCTGTCGTTGACGAGCGAGCTTCGCAACCGGATCAGCTCGGTCGGGAGAGGCGGGAACCGGGGCTCGTTCCTCGACACTCTTCTCCGTGCCACCACGTTGCGCACGGACGAGTACATGACGGCGCGGGAGACGAGCGACCCTGCCCCACCTCTCTCGACCCCGAAGTACGTCGATCTGGTCGAGGTGCTCAAAGGAGATGCGTCGCCCGAGACCGTGCTGCAGGCGCTGCAGGTGCTTCGCAATGGACTCCGTCGCGGCAACGGCGACGTGGACTGGACCGAGCGAGGCGGCTTCGCGGCGCTGTTCAAGGTCATCTCGACAGGCGTGTCGGTGAAGTGCACGTACCTCGCGTTGGAGATTCTCGTGGAGAGCGCGGTGCAGAACGCGGGCGACATCGAAGCCATGGTCGAGTGCGGCGCGGTGAAGATCCTGCTCGCCTTCATCGCGCGCAGCACTGCGTCGGAGGAGCTCGACCTGGTCGCGTCCTTCCTGCTCGAGATCCTTGCGAGCAGCGACGCAGCGAAGGAGCAGCTGTGGCGGAGCGACGGGATCAAGGCGGTGGACGCGAACGCCAACATCGACCGCCGCCTCGTGCAAGAGGTCAAGTCGATCATGGCCAAGTACAAGTCGAGGTACGAACGAGCTCGCGTGTGTCGTAGTGCCTGACGGTCTCAAGTGCTGACACTCGTGGTGGATGACGTGTTGAGCAGCGAGGGGTACAAGCACATGAATCTCGGAGAGTACGACCTCGCGATCGAGCGATTCACCGAAGCGATCGCGCTCGACCGGAAGCGGGCGACCTACTACTGCGACCGAAGGTGTGTGTGTGATGAGAATGATGATACGGGGTGTGCTGCTTGCAGTGTTGCGGGTCGAGCTCTGACACCGTCTTCGTCGGCGGCTGTGCTGCGACAGTCTCGCGTACTTTGAGGCGTCGCTGTTCAAGAAAGCAGCGGACGACGCCGCGCGATGCATGCGGTACAACCCGTACGACGTCATCGGTACGCGATCAGCAATCGAGCGTGACCTGGGTCGTCTGCTGCTGTGGTTCTCACTTGGAACGACGCGCGGGTGTCAGGGTACTTGCGGAACGGCGTGGCGCTGAAAGCTCTCGGCCGGTACAACGAGGCGATCGTCTGCCTCCGCAAGGGGCGGCAGGTGGACCCCAAGTTCGCGAAGATCCGCGACGTGATCTCCGAGGTACTGCGCCACTGGTGTTTCCAATGGACTCTGTCGTAGTCGATCACGAAGCAGATGCGCTGACAACGAACGTGGTCGCGTCCAGATCGAGGACCTCCGCAGAGGCCGATCGCGGGAGAGTACGTCCGAGGAGGCGTCAGTGCCGCCCGAGGAGGTTGTGAAGGCGAAGAAGAAGGACGGCGACGATGCGCTCCGGAAGAAGCAGTACGACCTCGCGGTCCAGTGCTACACGGAGGCGCTGTCGATCGACAGACGGAACGACCTGATCTATCTCCACCGAAGGTGCGCGGAGGCGAGTGGATGCGATCGGGTGTGCGAGTAGCTGAGCTGCCGCTGCTTCCTGCTGCGTTTGCTTGTTGGTCGTGTCTAGCATCGCGCACTGCGGCGGCGGGATGTTTGACAAAGCGATCGAGGACGCGTCGAGGTGCATCCAGATCAACTACCGCCACTCGGAGGGATACTACCGCTTGGCGCTGGCGCTCAACAGCGTCGGGCAGTTCGACCAGGCGCTGCGAACGTTGTATCGCGGCCAGGAGATCGACTCGCGCCACGCTGGGATCCGGCGGTTCATCCAGCAGGTGCGCATCGCAGCGCTGTTGTTCGGGTACTTGCCTTGTGCTGACGATCCGACTCGGATGGCACGCCACCTGCAGCTCGAGCAGGAGGAAGCGAGACGCGCCGGACTGGATCTGCCGAGCTGGTTCAAGGAGAAGGGGTACCAGGCGTTCCAGCTGAGGTCGTACGAGGAGGCGATCAAGTTCTACAGCAAAGGGATCGCGGCGTCCAAGTCGGACCACGACGAAGTGGCGCTGCACTGCTTCTTCTACCGCGCGCGCGCGAACCAGTGCCGCGGCGAGTTCGGCGCCGTGGTCATGGACTGCACGCACATCCTGCACCACAACCCGAAGAACGTGTTCGCGCGCCTCCGCCGCGCCGACGCGTACGAGCAGCAGCGGGACTACTTCATGGCGCTGCAAGACATGCAGGAGCTCGTGATGTTCAACCCGGACTTTGAGAGCGCGCGCGCGCGCCTCGAGTCGCTCGAGGTGCGCTGCCGGTTCCTCCCGCGCACGAACCTCCAGCACGTGCTGTGAGCGCTGTCGCTGTCGATCATCAGCCTTCGAGCGCGCAGCTGACTGTGTCGTGAATGGAGAAGGTGTGAGTGTGTTTTGTGGTGCTGGGTGTTGAGATCTGGAAGTTGCTTTGACGGAGGCAACCACGTGTTCAGTTCTTGTCGTCCGACCTTCTCCTTCGTGAAGCTGTGACTGGTACTGAAGTCGGAGTTGTGTGTTGAGGAGAGAATTCCAGCCACTCTGGTACAAAAGTATGACTTCAGAACACAGTAACAGCATATCGGAGAAAAAAGTATCGATATAGAACACTCCATTCGCGTTGTCGACAACACGGTGGTGGGTCCAGCGTCAACTTGAACGCGACAACGACAGACGAGAGAAGACACGTGTGTGTGTGGCTGAGTCACTGCGTCCGTCTAGCCGTCACTGCATCCGCCAGCAACGATTGACGGCGCGATGGTCGTGCATCCAATCGGAGTGACGCGCACGCGCGTCGGGAGAGTGCGCGTTACGTCGAGCATCACGTCGAGCAGAGTCCCCGAAGACGCGGTGGCGGGGCCCTTCCCAGTGCGGCGAGAAGCGTTCGCGCAGACGATCCGCAACCTCTGGTCGTCGCAGAGGCTTCTGATCGACCAGATCGACCCGGAGATCCTCAGGCTCCTGCGGTCGTCCCAGAAGCACTGGCGGCAGCAGCGCGAGTTCTACTTCGCCAAGAAGCTGCGCTTCTCGTGGATCCGGTTTCTCAGCGGCCTCGTCTCGCTCGTCCTCGTGTGCTCCGACGTACCGCGGTCGGGACTCGCCATCTCGCGCTTCGCACCGACGGATCCGATGCTCGAGCCGGACGTGTTCCAGTCGTTCGGGCCGTGGTTCTACCCCGTGCAAAAGGTGGCACACGACACCGCTGCGAACGCCACCGCGCGCGTCTGGAGCTACAAGTTCGACACGACGTCGGTCAGCCTGCGCGCGTTCGCCGAGCACTTTCGCCTCGCCGCGTTCCCCGACTGCATCATGTACCGCTCGCAGTGTCCCGGGACGACGTTCGAAGCCCGCACCGTGTTCGGCATGCTCGACTCGCTCGTGAACGTCGCTGCCGACAGACGCGCAACCTCGCAGTTGCCAAGGACGCAACTCTCCGAGCCGACTCGGATCGCGCTGCGGTCCGAGAATGTCTTCCTGGACCGCCTGCACCACTACCTGCTGCCGCAAGTGTTCACGAACCACATCTGGCGCTCCAACCAGCTCTACTACTACCCGCCCGAGGCGCTGTACGCGTCCGATGGACGAACGAGGAACATCTGCTCCGGCTACCGAGTGCGTCCGGGCTTCTGCAGTGAGCTCTGGACCAACTTCCGTCACTCGTGCCTGCCGGCAGACGCCGAGTGTCGGGCCGTGGGGCTGCTCTGGCGGCATACGCTCCAGCGGATGCGCGCGGTGGCGTCGGCGCACCCGAGTATGCTCATAGATCTGACGTTTCTCGAGAGCTTGGAAGACCTGCAGGGCGTCACGGGAGGCGTGAGTCCGACGGCAGTGTGGAAGACGGACGTGACGACGATCGTACGCGCGCGCGAGTGCTCGGGTCGCAGCCACGGCGACACGCCGACTAACTGCTCGACGGTCTACATCGACGAGTACCGGTACGAAGTTGGGATCGTGTACTCGGATGTGAAGCAGTGGTACCGCGTCGTGTCGAGTCTCCGCGCCGTCGGCCAGCTCTACTACTACCTCCGCGTCGCGATGCTCTTCTTGTTCGCGTTCAAGGTCCTGGACGGCAGCGCGACGCCCGCCTCCGCCCGCCCGGTCTGGACACGCGTGCAGAAGACCGTCGTCCTGCTCTGCAAGACGCCGATCCAGTCCGTGATCTTCGGCTCGCCGTTCCCGATCTTGTGCTACGCGCTCGCGCACCTCGTCGACTCGGCGATCAGCTACGAGATCCTCGGCAAGAAGTTCAACACGCAGGGCGGCATCTTCCAGCTCCACCTGGCCGACATGTTCACGGTCGGCTTCAATCAGATGCGCAGCGTCTGGCTGCTCGCCGCGTTCGTCCACGTCTGCGTCATCGTCTCGACGTCGCGCAAGAAGCTCATCTGGAGCCCGATCTCGGGCGTCCTCGGCGTCCCCGAGTTCCTCTTCAGCGGCATCTCGAGCCTCACGATCGTGGCGCAGCACCGCTCGACGCACTTCCGCGACTCGAGCGTGCGCAAGGTCTTCGAGGTCGCCGACTCGCCGACCGTCGAGCTCGCGAGGTACCGCCAGGACATCCAGTACCGAGGCAGCGGCAACATGCAGCTCGGCGGCGCGTGGATCGACTTCAAGTTCTTCGTGTGCACGCTCTCGGTGCTCCTGGCGCTCGTCGTCACCCGGCGGTGCTGCATCCTCTGCTGCCGTGCGAGGGACCGCGACGGCGTCGACAGCGACGACGACGAACACCCCAACAGCTTGCAGACGCGCACGCCCGTACCGTACTCGGCCGGCGTCCTGTGGCCCATCGGCGCCATGCTCGTGCACTGGACGGGCGACTACTTCTGCGTCAAGCAGGGCGAGCCGCACGACCAGGTCATGGTCATCCGGCGCATCACGCGCTTGATCAAGCTCTCCAAGGGCCAGGTGGCGCCGAGCCTCCCGAGCACGCGGTGGCAGAGCATGGCGGCGCTCAACGCGCGCTCGATGGAGCGCATCGCGGACGCGATGGACAACCTGCCGTCCGTCGTCATGAGCGCGAGCGCGTTCCACTCGATCCAGCTCCAGATGGAGACGCTGCACGACCGCGGAGACGACGTCGAGGCCACGATCGCCTTCGTGAACCTCGTCAACATGAGCGACCCGCTCGTGTACTTCGGCTACATCCTCGGCGGCGGCGGCGGCGTCGAGCTCGGCTACTTCCAGTCCCGGATACGCCGCGAGCGGTTCTTCCTGCTGCCGCTCGGCACCGACGAGCGGTACTTCAGTGCGCACACGCAGGACCTGCGGCTCGTGTACAAGGTGCGGTCGTCGTCGCTGAGCGTCAGCGACCTGATCCACTGCGGCTGAGCGCGAGTCAAGACACCGGTCGCTACGACAGCTGCGAGTACTGCAGCGCCGCGCGGAACGACTTGAGCGTCGCGCGGTGCACGCGGTCGGCGTCCTCCATGAGGTCGTGCAGCGCCTCAGCCGAGATAGCCAGGTCGTCGCACCGCAGCGTCGCCTTGTACCACATCGTGAGCACCACCACGCGCTCGTACGCGTCGTCCGCTCTCTCTCGCCTGCCTCGGCTGCCGTCCACGTCGTCGACGGCCTTCAGCGTCGCTGCCGACTTGGCCGCCCCCACGCGCTTCTTCACGTGCGACCGGATGCGCAGCGCGCTCGTGACCTCCTTGCGCATGCGCTCGCGCGGACGGTACGGGAAGAGCTCGTCGGCGTCGACGAAGTCGGTCGCGATCACGCCTTCCTCGCGGTACTCGCCGCTCTGGGGGCACCGCTGGCGGGACTTGTACTCGGCGAAGAGCACGTTGTTGGTCTCGACCGAGACGTCGCGGCCTGCGCTGCCGCCTGCGTGGTGCCGCTGCCGGTGGCGCACGAAGCGGTGCTGCGCGACGCCGCTGTCGCCGAGCGCGGACCACGAGAACGTGTCGCCGTTGCTGCTGCCCGAGTCGGAGCTGGTGTCGTGTCCGTCGGAGCTGGTGCTCGCAGAGCCGCCGGCGGCGACCACGCTGTCCTCCTCCCGCACGGTGACGTCGCCCAGCGCCTCGGTCGCGCAGATCTCGAGGTTGGCGAAGAAGAAGAGCACGGCGTCGAACGCGTGCTTGACGCTCATCGCGTCCCGCAGCGGCAGCACGTCGAACTTGACGACCGACATCTCGCCGCCCACTTTCTCGCGCTCGAGCCCGCTGCTGCTGCTGCTGCTGCTGCTGGACGACGTGCTGCTGCTATTGGAGCTGGTGCTGGTGCTGGTGCTGGTGCTGGTGCTGGTGCTGGTGC